>JACEIK010000174.1:0-17264 GCA_018107945.1 Datura stramonium | reverse complement strand
GGGGGAATTGAAGCTTGGACGCTCAATGCTCATCAGTTCAGTTGTTGCTGCTAGTTAAATATAAGAGAATGACTTTAGCATGTAATCCGAGAATAACTATTAGTATTAAAATTATCACTTCAGTTGCTGCGGCTTATGCTTATCTATCGTCATTCATGTTAAATTCCACTTAAATTTGCACCATCTTAAACTGAATTTTATCACTTTTTGATTGACGTACAGATACAGGAGCCCTATAAAAGATCAAAATCAATGGTACACTCAAATAAATATCTACTGCATAATTGAAAAAAATCATCCAAATATCTACTCTAACTATGCAAAATTATATAGTAAAGTCATTCAACAACTTTGTTTTGTATCAATAAAATCACTCAATTTTGAGATTTTCTTATAAAATCACTCAGTTAAATTTATTATTAAATCTTTTTTGGACATGACAAAATAAATTAAATTTTTATGTCATGCAGACATTAACTCACAAATAAAATTTAATTAAAGACATCGCACCTATCAACTATTCCGTAATTATTAAAATTGAAAGCCTAGAAATTTACGGGGCTTTACAATATTCTTCAAATTTTATTTAGTGATTTTTACAAAAATATACAGATTATATAAAAGATTATATAACTCATATTTTTATAATACACCCGCCTAGCTCTTTTTTTTCCCGCAACAATGCTTATACAACATTATACATTTACTGTACATAATATATATACCATGTATAAAAATGAATAATAATGTATAAGAGGTGCTTATACACACTTTTACATTGTTATACAAAATTATATAACTTATATAAAAAATCGTGTTTGGTCTCCTATGAATTTCAACTATGAAACTTCATTCGAAATGGGTCAAATCTTTTTCAAATGATTTCAAATTTCAATCACAAACTTCGAAATGAAACCACCAACGAATCACAATCACCAATTTATTAAATTTTTAATAAATTCAAAACTCATTTATGAGTTTTCAAGCTTTTAAGAATTCTAACAATGGAGTTTTAAATTTTTTAATTTAATTCACATAATAATTAATGTTTAAATTTGTAATGATAAATATGAGTATCACTCTCAAGTCTTAATTAGTTTCTAAGTATCATATAATTTATAATCACATTAATACATTAAATATTAATAATGTAATGTCAATGCTACGCAAATACATTTTTGTAGTAACGTATCTTTAAAAATCTACACATATTCTTTTAAATTTTTTTTTAAATTTAAACATAATATCTACAAAATTATTTATAAAAATTATAAAAGAAGAAAGAAGAAAAAAAACTGTAACAGAAAAAAGAAAGAAGAAGCAGCAAAAAAAAAAAAAAAAAGAGGAAAAGAAAGAAGAAAAAATAAAAAGCAAAAAGAATGAAGAAGCAGCAAAGAAGAAAGAAAGAAAGAAAGAAGAATACAGAAAGAAACAGCAAGAGAAAAAAAGAAAACAATAACAGAAAAAAAGGAAGAACGAAGAAGAAAAAACAAATATAATTGCTAAAAGAATTAATGAGAAAGAAATTGATGCCTAAAGAGGTAATAAAGTGAAATGTGGTCTAAAGTAAGTAATTATTTTTTCCTAACGGTCATACAATGTAATTTTCTCATTTATCTATTTGCAAAAAAAAAAAAAAAAAAATTAATTTCTGAATATCAATTTTATAAAAAAATAATTAAAAGTATATATCTATATATACAAACTTGATTTCTTTTTAGTAAAAACTTAAATACTGTATATTTTTCCTCTATTCAAATAAAATAAAATATTAAATGATAAATAAAAAAATTAAACACAAATAAAAAAATGAACAAAAGAAATAAGTGGATAGTGAAATGCTTTTTGTCACGATCCGAGCATGGACCACAAACCACAAACCGCGACACGGGATCTAGAACTACGAATTGCTCCAAGCTAACTCATGGCACATATGTAGCATATTCTTGAGCATAAACTTAGCGGAAAGGAATCCTGAACATAACATAAGCGGAAGACTAAATGTCATAAAACATAAATGTAGACAACAAGTCAACAACGCTGAACCATCTAATACATAGCTGTCTGAAAAGCCTCTAATCATACGATGAGATGATGGGACACCCCCAACTAGCTGTACCAAAATTTGAAAACTGAAAGACATAAATATTTAGGTGGTATTCCGTGATCGAATTTCTCTCAAGAACACACGAAAGAAAGATATGAACTGGGTAAATAGAAATGAAAAAGAGATGTTGAAGAAACATATGACAAAGCTGAAGTCCTCGGATCATGAGGACTCACTAAAACTGAAACTGGACTGATCCAGGTAGGAGCGAAGCTAACGTCGGGACTGAGACTGATCATCCGAACCCATATCATAAGATGATATAAAATAGAAATATGTGGTCAGTACTTGGAATGTACTGAGTATGTAAGTTAAGAAAAAACATAATAATAAAGCGATGGTCTGAAATCATGAGTATCAAGCAAGCTAATACATAAGAGTAAGGACAACATGCTAAAATCATAAACGTGAGGTAGTCATAAACATGAGTTATTCATCATAAGCTGAAGCATAATGACCCAAGGTTTGAAAGTAAAGCATTTGGTTAACATGGTTGAAAACATAAGTAAAAGCTCATGATTTGATCAATGGGTCAATCATACTATAAAACATGATATCATAAATCCTGTACATGAATAACATAAAACATGAGGAACAGTGGGAGACTTCATCATACGATACCATCATGAATGAGCACATGATGCCTCCACTATCTCTCTCAAGTGGGCAGAGCCGTCATAAGCCTTGTCAGGAAAAAAAATCATAAAATGCGTGATATCACTTGTGAGTCCCGCCGATCTCTGGGAAACACTCTCTGGCGAGGCCCCAAACATGAATATATACCTATGGTGGCATGTAGTTTAGATACCTAGGTACGCTGATCCCTAGCCTACTTGGTGCTAGATACTATTTCCGAAACATGCATATTGAGACTATGAAACATACTTGATTTTGCATGGGCTAGTTGAAACACATGAAAATCATAATCATATTTGACATACGTGAACTAGTCATGTAAACAATGCCATTGATTTGACCATAATATATAAACTTGAGATTCATGAAATTCATGCATACTTGAATAAATCATCATAACGTGAAAATCATAAGTTCATAAGCTTGAAATTCATGAGGTCATACATAATTGGGTAAAATCATCATAACTTGAAAATCATATATTAATGATAGATTCTAGTAGAAAACATGCATTCATAATCATCCATCATGGATTGAATCATAAGAGACTTGAATTTATAAGAGATCATAAGAGATTTCATGAGAATTGGGTCAGACCATAGAATTTCATAAGATCATGCTTGGAGACTTGAATTCATGAAATTGACTTGAAAATTGGGCATGAGCATTGAAGAAATCCCCCATTCATGACCCTACATACCCGGGCTTGAAAAATCTTTAACTTGATTTGGAGACCCAAGGGAAAGTGAGAAGAAGATGATGAAGAACCCTAGCTTTGCTTTGAGAGGATTTGATTTTCATTTTGAGGTGTTAGGAGTAGAATGAGTATTTGGAATGAATAAGACCCTAGAATATATCCTCTTAGGAGTTTAAAACGACTTAGTTTAGGAGCTAAGTACATAGGAGGTATGAAAATACCCTTAATGATCCAACTTCAAAAATCATCCCGACACACTCGATGGGTCACATAATGACCCCTTAGGACACATGACGGATCGTCAAGTGCCATCAGTGACCACTGGAAATATTTTTTAACTTTCTGATCTTTTCTTGATGCTTCCACTTAACAATTTGTTATGACACTTAACGGATTACTTAACCAGTCATCAATACTCTCAGAAAGACAAGTTTTCCCCAACTTTTCCTACCTAACGAATCACCTAATGATTCGTTAGGTTACTTGATGCCTTATCAGATAAATCATTCCGTGATCTAGTGCAATTTTAGCTGTTTTCTCCGTTTCATACTTTGGGTCTGATCTTAGGGACTTTTGGGGTATTACATTATCTCTCCCTTGGAAATATTTGTCCTCAAATGTAGATTAAGCAGACTAGAGGAATAGGGAAGGAATTGCAACCCCAAAACTGAATAACTATAGCTGAGAACTGATGGAGTAACTGACTCCGGACTGCGATACATGACTAAACTGAATTCGTGAAACACACATGCATACTATGACATGAAAGGAACCGAGAGATATGAAGTTGACATGAAACTGAATAGAGTGCTAAGGAAGAAACTGGTACCTCATACTGGAACTGAGTCGAAAGGAAAAAGATATAGGTATCTAGCCATCATATCTGCTTTGGCTTCCCATGCAGCTCCCTCAACTAGCTTACTCCTCCAAAAAATCTTTACTGAAGCTACCTCCTTATTTCTCAACTTCCGAACGTGACCATCAAGGATCTCAATCGGAACCTCCTTATAGGTAAGACTATCCTTCACATCAATACTCTCTAACGAAACAACTAGGGCTGGATCTCCAATGCTCTTTTTCAGTAATGACACATGGAAAATTGTATGCACGAAGCTAACTCCGCCAGTAGCTCCAACTCATAAGCCACTTTGCCAACTCGCCTCAGAATCTTATACAGACCAACATATTGGGGACTAATCTTTCCCTTCTTGCTGAACCTCATAACTCCCTTCATGGGAGACACCTTCAAAAACACCCAATCATCAACCTCAAACTCAAGCTCTCTCCTCCTAACATTCGCATATGATTTCTAATGACTCTAAGCTGTTTTCATCCTCTCTCTTATAAGCTGAACTTTCTTCATAGCCTTATGAACCGAATCCAGCCCTATCAATGTAGCCTCACCTACTTCGAACCATCCAGTAGGTGATTCATGTCTCCACCCATAAAGAGCCTCAAATGGACCATCTAAATGTTGGAGTGATAGTTGTTATTGTAGGCAAACTCATTGAGAGGCAAGTGATCATCCTAGCTACATTTGAAATCAATCACACACGCTCTCAACATGTCCTCAAGAGTCTAAATGGTTTTCTTGGCCTGACCATCCATTTGTTGGTGAAAAGCTTTGCTAAGCTTCACCAGAGTACCAAGGCCCTTCTGGAATGATTTCAAAAACTAAGAGGCAAACTGAGTATCCCTATCAGAGATGATAGAAAAAGGAACTCCATGCAAATGAACTAACTCTCGAATGTAATGTCTAGCATAATCCTCGGCTGAATTTGTAGTCTTAACCGATAAGAAATATGCTGACTTGGTCATCCTATCCATTATCACCTATATAGAATCATGTTGTCGATGCGTAAGAGGAAATCTTGTAATGAAGTCCATGTAGATCTCCTCCCACTTTCAAGTAGGAATACTGATACTATGAAGCATACTTTCCGATCTTTGATGCTCAACCTTCACTTGTTGACGGTTAGGACACTTAGTCATAAATTCTGCTATGTCCCTCTTCATTCCATTCCACCAATAGGCTTCCCGTAGTTCACGGTACATCTTAGTGGCACCTGGATGGATAAAATATCGAGAGCTATGAGTCTCTCACAACATCCGCTCTCTCAAGTCATCCACATTCGAAATACTCAAACGATCCTGATATCGGAGTACACCATCTCCCCTTGGGAGAAAACCTCCAATTTTTGAATCCGGACAACTTCCTTCAACTTCACTAAGATAGGATCCTCATCTTTCCTTGCTTTAAATTCCGTCACCAATGAAGATTCCGACCCATTTTGAACAATAACACCACCATCTACTGAATCAGTAAGGAGAACCACCAAACGTGCAAGCCAATGGACATCCTTCACCAATTCTTTCCTCCCATCCTCAATATGGGACAAACTCTCCATGGAAAACCTACTAAGAGAATCCGCCACTACATTGGCCTTGACCGAATGATAAAGGACACTCATGTCATAGTCCTTGAGAAGCTCTAGCTATCTCCTTTACTGCAAATTCAGATCCTTCTAAGTAAACACATACTAAAGACTCTTGTGATCCGTGAACAAATGCACATCCACCCTATACAAATAGTGCCTTCAAATTTTCAAGGCAAACACCACCGCTGCTAACTCGAGGTCATGCGTCGGGTAATTATTCTCATGAGTCTTAAGCTGTCTCGAGTCATAAACAATGACCTTACCATGTTGCATCAACACACTTCCAAGGCCAATCCGAGAGGCATCACAATACACAACAAAGCCATTCGTGCACTCCGGTAGGGTTAAAATTGGAGCTGAAGTGAGTCGGGTCTGTAACTCCTAAAAGCTATTCTCACAAGAGTCGGACCACTAAAATTTGAAAATTTTCTGGGTCAACTTAGTCAATGGTGCTATAATGGATGAAAATACCTCTATGAACCTCCTATAATAGCCAGCTAAACCTAAAAAGCTCCTAATGTTAGTAGGGTTGATAGGTCTAGGCCAGTTCTTCACCGCCTTGATCTTCTGAGAGTCTACTTGCACACCCTCATTAGACACCACGACTCAAAAATGCAATTGATTTCAACCAAAACTCGCGCTTGCTGAATTTAACAAGCTGACGATCCTTAAGAGTTTGCAACACAACCTCGTATGGGCAACATGCTCCTCCTCACTCTGCGAGTATATGAGGATATCATCTATGAAGACAATGACGTACACATCTAGATACTGCTTGAACACCCTGTTCATCAAATCCATAAAAGCTGAAGGAGTATTCATTAGTCCAAAAGACATAACCACAAACTCATAGTGACCATACCGAGTACTAAAGGCTATTTTCAGAATGTCACTCTCCCTAACCCTAAGTTGGTGATATTCAGACTTGAGGTCTATCTTTTAGAAGCACCTAGAACCCTGAAACTGGTCAAACAAGTCATCAATCCCAGGGAGGAGATACTTATTCTTGATTGCGATTTTGTTCAACTAAGAGAACCTTTCTTCTACCGAACAAAAAGAACTGGAGCACCCCACCGGGGACTTACTAGGCCTGATGAAACCCTTGTCTAGGAGATCTTTCAACTGTTCCTTCAACTCCTTAAGCTTGCTAAAGCCATTTCGTAAGGAGGAATGGATATGGTCTGCATATTAGGGAGAAGGTCAATACCAAAGTCAATCTCTTGCGCAGGAGGGACTCTTGGTAGATCATATGGAAGCACCTCTGGATACTCACATACAACAGGAACTGACTGGAGAGTTGGGGTTTCGGACATAGAATCCGTAACCTGAATTAGATGATATACACAACCCTTGGAGATCATCTTCCTGGCCTTAAGATAGGAGACAATGTGACCTATAGGCAATGTTGAACTACCCTTCCAATCTAGGATTGACTCACCTAGGAATTAGAATTCTACTTATTGAATTCAACAATTAACTAAAGCATAACAAACACATAACGAATGCATACTGAAGATAACATCAAAATATGTCATATCTAACTCCACTAAGTCAGCTAAGATGACTTTCTGAAGAACTATGACTGGGCAATTTTTGTATATCCGTCGAGCTATAACTGACTCACCGACAGGTGTAGAGGCTGAGAAGGGTTCTGATAGGATTTCGAGACTGACACCGAAACTGATAGCAACATAGGGAGTCTCAAAGGATAATGTGGCTCCTGAATCTAGCAATGCATAAACATCAAGATGGAAGACTCATAACATACCAGTAACCACATCAAGCAAACTCTCCCGCTCCTAACGGGATGATAGCGCAAAGAACCTGTTCTGACGCTGGTCGCCACCTGCACTAGATGATGCACCCTGCTAAGGTGGGCAAGCTGTTGGAGCTTCTGAGGTAGTGGCTGGGACATGGCCTCTACCGTCACCCTTTCTAGCTGAAGGGAAATCCCTAAGTTTGTGTTCGGGCTTCCCACACCCGTATCAAGCATATGAGCCAATCAAGCACTCTCCTGGATGGTTCTTACCACATTTCCTGCAAGCTGGGAAAGTGCGCTCCCCTGAAATGCTCCTTTGACTGCTAGAGCCTAATGCTCTACCCTGTTGATCACCTCTGGCTAATGATAGAGCTGGGGCTAAAGACCTCTGATGGGACTGTGGGCGATGTCCGTTGCCTTGACCTCTGTTGAGAGTACCCAAAGCTCCTTATTCTGGCGCTCTTGGCCTCTCTCTTCCTTTCCTTCATCTTCTCCTCCTCTATCTATTGAGCATAAATTATCATTCGAGAGATATCCATATCGCTGATGAGCATAGTAATCCTACACTCCTTGACTGGCAAATTTGAGACTCCATTCACGAACTTGCTCATAGAGCCCTCGGGTCCGCAACCATCTCTGGAGCATACTTGGAATTCTGGGTGAACTTCAAGGCATACTCCTGAACAGGCATATCATTCTGCTTTAAATTGAAGAACTCTGCTGTCTTTGCTTCCCTCAACTCTCGGGGAAAGAACTTGTCTATGAATGCCACAACGAACTTATCCCAACCAATAGGAGCTCCACCTACTCCATGACTCTCCTTTCACTGTGTACCAAATGTGAGAAACCCCCTTCAGCTAGTAGGAGGCCAAGTCTGTACTCTTCTCTCCTGAAACACCCATAATTTGGGTAATCTTCTGGACCTCCCCAATAAACTCCTGGGGATCCTTGCCCATCTACGAACTATGAAACTCTAGTGAGTTTATCCTGGTGAAGTCTCACACTCTAGCCACCACCACATTCCCATTCATGTTCACATGAGCACCTTCTGATTGACTTGGGCTGTAATAGCCTGTGCTAGCATCTGAAAAGAAGCACTATATTCAGCATGAGTCACCTGCTCGTGCAAAGGATCAACTAGAGCTGGTGGGGCTGGCTGATGCCCATCTCCATTGCCATTCCCATGGCCATCGCCATTTCTTGTTTCTTCTTATATTGAGTTAGTGAGGAGGCATATTTCTCAAATGCGTATAGCATGAATTAGAGAAATAGAGAGAGTTGAACTGCATCGCATGACATAGATCATAAAAGAAGAGAAATTTCCTAAAATTTCTCGCAGCCCCTTCTTCATAAGTGTAACGCGCTTCACACCCATGAAAAATACTCCACTTAATGCGGCTTTCAGACACCCTAAGATACACCTAAACCTTGGCTCTGATAGAAAGTTTGTCACGATCCAAGCATGAACCCCAAATCGCTACACGGGGCCTAGAACTACTAATGCTCCAAGCTAACCCATGGCACATACGTAGCATATTCTTGAGCATAAACTAAGCGAAAAGAAATCTTGAATATAACAAAAGAGGAAGACTGAATATCATAAAGCATAAACATAAACAACAAGTCAACAACACAGAACCATCTAATACATAGCTGTCTGAAAAGTCTCTAATCATACGATGAGCGGATGAGACAACACCCCCAACTAGCTCTACCAAAATCTAAAAATTGAAAGACATAAATGAAGAAACATATGACAAAACTATTGTCCTCGAATTATGAGGACTCACCAAAATTGAAAGTAGATTGATCCGAAATAGGAGAAAAGCTAACATTGGGCCTGAGATTGATCATTCGAACCTATATCATGAGATGATATAGCATAAAAGTACGCGTTCAATACTTGGAATGTACTCAGTATATAGGTTAAGCAAAAACATGATAGTAAAGCGATAGTCTGAAATCATGAGTATAGTGAAAGCTAATAATGCTAAAATCATAATCTTGAGATAGTCATAAACATGATTTATTCATCATTAGCTGAAGCATAATGACCCAAGGTTTTGAAAGTAAAGCATTTGGTTTAACATGGTTAAAAAAATAAGTAAAAGCTCATAATCTGATCATTGGGTCAATCATACTATAAAACATGATATCATAAATTATGTATATGAATAACATAAAACATGAGGAATAATGGGCAACTTTATTATAAATGACATCATCATGAATGAGCACATGATAACCCAACTATCTCGCTCAAGTGGGCAGAGCTGTCCTAAGTCTTGTCAGGGTAAAGAATGATAAAGGCATGATATCACTCGTGAGCCCCATCGGGCTGGGGGAAACACTCTCCCGCGAGGCCCCAAACATGAATATATACCTACGGTGGCATGTAGTTCTGAAACCTGAGTGTGCTGAACCCCGATCTACTCGGTGCTAGATACTACTCCCAAAATATGTATATTGCTCATAGTCATAGTCTTAAAACATACTTGATTTTTCACGGGCTAGTTGAAACACATGAAATCATAATCATACTTGACATACGTGAACTAACCATGAAAATAATGCCGATAATTCGGCCGTGATACATAAGCTTGAGATTCATAAGATTCATGCATACTTGAATAAATCGTCATATCGTGAAAATCATAGGTTCATAAGCTTGAAATTCGAGGTCATACATAATTGGTAAAATCATCATAACTTGAAAATCATATATTATGATAGATTATAGTAGAAAACATGCATTCATAATCATAAATCATGGATTGAATCATAAGAGACTTGAATTCATAACATATCATAAGAGATTTCATGAGAATTGGGTCAAACCATAGAATTTCATAAGATCAGGCTTGGAGACTTGAATTCATGAAATTGACTTGAAATTGAGCATGAGAGTGGAAGAAATCCCCCATTCATGACGCTACGTATGTGGGCTTGAAGAATCTTTAACTTGATTTGGAGACCCAAGGGAAAGTGAGAAGAAGATGATTAAGAACCCTAGCTTTGCCTTGAGAGGATATGATTTTCAACTTGAGCTGTTAGGAGTAGAACGAGGGTTAGGAATGAATAAAACCTTAGAATATACCCTCTTAGGAGCTTAAAACAACTTAGTTTAGGAGCTAAGTACCTAGAAAGTACAGAAATACCCTTAATAACCCGACTTTAAAAATCATCCATCCAGACTTAATTGGTCACATAACGACCCATTAGGATATATGATGGGTCTTCAAGTGCCATCCGTGACCACTAGATAGATTTTCCAACTTTTTGATCTTTTCTTGATGCCTCCACTTAACGATTCGTTATGACACTTAACATATCCCTCTAACCAAATGTCAAGACTCTCTAAAACACAAGTATTCCCCAACTTTTCCTACCTAACGACTCACCTAATGATTTGTTAGGTGACTTGATGCCTCACCTAATGAATCATTCTGTAATCTGGTGCTATTTCAGTTTTTTTCATTTCATGCCTCAGGTCTGATCTTAGGGACTTTTGGGATGTTACATTATTTCCTACTTGTGAACATTCATCCTTGAATGTATATTAAATAGACTGAAGGAATAGGGAAGGATATGCAACCCCAAAACTGAATAACTATAGTTGAAAACTGGCGGAGTGATTGAATCCGGATTGTGATACATGACTGAACTGAATTCATGAAACACATATGCATACTATGACATGAAAGGAATTGAGAGACATGAACTTGATATGAAACTGAATAGAATGCTAAGGAGAAAACTATTACCTCATGCTGGAACTGAGCCGAAAGGAAAAAGATGCGGGTATCTAGCCATCATATCTACTTTGGCTTCCTTGGTAGCTCCCTCAACTAGCTGACTCCTCCACAAAACCTTCACCGAAGCTACTTCCTTATTTCTCAACTTCTGAACTTGATGATCAAGGATATAAATTAGAGCCTCCTCATAGGTAAAGCTATAGTTCACACCAATGATCTATATCGGAATAACTAGAGCTAGATCTCCAATGCACTTTTTTAGCAAAGACACATGGAAAACTGAATGCATCGAAGCTAACTCTGCTAGTAGCTCCAACTCATAAGCCACTTTGCTAACTTGTATTAGAATCCTATAAAGAACAACATATCGAGGAATAATCTTCCATTTCTTTCCGAACCTCATAACTCTCTTTATGGGAGACACCTTCAGAAACACCCAATCATCAACCTCAAACTCAAGCTCTCTCCTGCTAATATCCGCATATGATTTCTGACGACTCTAAGATGTTTTCAGCCTTTCTCTAATAAGCTAAATTTATCCATAGCCTTATGAATCAAATCCGGACCTATTAATGTAGCCTCACCTACTTCAATCCATCCAATAGGTGATCTATGTATCCACTCTTAAAGAGCCTCAGATGGAGCCATCTAAATGCTCGAGTGATAGCTGTTATTGGTGTAAAACTCAATGAGAGGCAAGTGATCATCCCAATTGCCGTTGAAATCAATCACACATGCCCTCAACATGTACTCAAGAGTTTGAATGGTCCGCTCGGCCTGACTATCCGTCTATAGGTGAAAAGCTATGCTAAGCTTCACCTGAGTACCAAGACCCTTTTGGAACAATCTCCAAAATTGAGAGGTATATTGAGTACCCATATATGAGATGATAGACAAAGGAACTCCATGCAACTGAACTAACTCCCAAATGTAAAGTCTATCATAATCCTCGGCTGAGTCCATAGTCTTAACCGGCAAGATATGTGCTGACTACGCCATCCGATCCACTATCACCCATATAGAATCATTCCGTCGGCGCGTATGAGGCAACACTATAATGAACTCCATATTGATCTCCTCCCACTTCCAAGTAGAAGTACTGATATCCTGAAGTATACCTCCCGATCTCTGATGCTCAACCTTAACTTGTTGACAGTTAGGACACTTAGCAACAAATTCTGCTATGTCCCTCTTCATGCCATTCCACCAATAGAATTTCCGTAGGTCACAGTACATCATAGTGGAACCTTGATGGATAGAATACCGATAGCTATGAGCCTTTAATAACATCCACTCTCTCAAGTCATCGACATTCGAAACACACAAATTACCCTGATATCGGAGTAAACCATCTCCCCCTTAGAAGAAAACCTTCACTTTCTGATTCCGGACAACTTCCTTTAACTTCACTAAGATAGGATCCTCATTTTGTCTTGCTTTAACTTTTGTCACCAATGAATATTCCAACCCATTTTGAATTATAAACACCATCTGCTGAATTAGTAAGGCCAACCCCCAAGTGTGCAAGCCGATGGCCATCCTTTACATTATTTCCTCCCATCGTTAACATGGGACACACCTATTGACAACCTACTATGAGCATCCACCTCCACTACAGTGGCCTTGCTTGGATGATAGAGGACACACATGTCATAGTCCTTGAGAAACTCTAGCTATCTCCTTTGTCGCAAATTTAGATCCTTATGAGTAAACACATACTGAAGACTCTTGTGATCCATGAACACATCCACATGCACCCCGTAAATATAGTGCCTCCAAATTTTCAAGGCAAACACACTTCTAACTCGAGGTCATACGCCGGGTAATTCTTCTCATGAGTCTTAAGCTGTCTCGATGCATAAGTAATGACTTACCATGCTGCATCAACACACGTTCAAGGACAATCTGAGAAGCATCACAATACACAACAAAGCCATCCGTGCTCTCCAATAAGGTCAAAATTGGAGCTGAAGTGAGTCGGATCTTTACCTCCTGAAAGCTCTTCTCACAAGTATCGGACCACAAAAATTTGACCTTTTTCTGAGTCATCTTAGTCAATGATTCTGCAATGGATGAAAATCCCTCTATGAACCTCCTATAGTAGTCAGCTAAACCCAAAAAGCTCCTAATATCAGTAGGGTTGACAGGTCTAGGACAGTTCTTCACCGCCTCGATCTTTTGAAAGTCTACCTGCACACCCTCATTAGACACCACATGACCCAAAAATGCAATTGATTTCAACCAAAAGTCACGCTTGCTGAATTTAGCAGACAACGGACGATCCTTAAGAGTTTGCAACACAATCCTCATACGTGCGACATGCTCCTCCTCACTCCGAGAGTATATAAGGATACCATCTATGAAGATAATGACGAACATATCTAGATACTGCTTGAACACCCTATTCATCAAATCCATAAAAGCTGCATAAGCATTCGTTAGTCAAAAAGACACGACCACAAATTCATTATGACCATACCGAGTTCTAAAGGCCGTCTTTGGAATACTAGTCTCCCTAACCCTGAGTAAGTGATCACCAGACCTAAGGTCTATCTTTGAGAAGAACCTAGCACCCTGAAGCTGGTCAAAAAAGTCATCAATCCTGGGGAGGGGATACTTATTCTTGATTGCGACTTTGTTCAACTACCGACAATCAATGCACATTCTAAGTAAACCATCCTTCTTCCGAGCAAAGAGAACTGGAGCACCCCATGGGGACTTACTAGGCCTGATTAAACACTTATCTAGAAGATCTTTCAACTGTTCCTTTAACTCCTTAAGCTCGACTGGAGCCATTCTATAAGGAGGAATAAATATGAGTTGCGTATCAACGAGAAGGTCAATAACAAAGTCAATCTCCCTCTCGGCAGGGACTCCTGGTAGATCATTTGGAAACACCTATAGATACTTATAGACAACAGGAACTAATTGGAGAGTCTGGGTTCCAGACTTAGAATCCTTAACCCAAACTAGATGATATACACAACCCTTGGAGATCACCTTCCTGGCCTTAAGGTAGGAGACAAAGTGACCTACAGGTACTGCTGAACTACCCTTCCATTCTAGGACTGGCTCACCCGGGAATCAAAACTCTACCGACTGGGTTCTACCATTAACTAAAGTATAACAATCATACAACCAATACATATCGAAGATAACATCAAAATATGTAATTTATAGCTCCACTAACTCGCCTGAAGTGACTTTCTGAAGAACTTTGACTGGGCAATTTCTACGTACTCGTCGAGCTATAACTGACTCACTGATAAGAGTATAGACTGAGAAGGGTTTTGATAGGATTTTGGGACTGACATCGAAATTGATAGCAATATAGGGAGTCACAAAGGATAATGTCACTCCATCATCTAGCAATGCATTAACATCAAGATGGAAGACTCGTAACATATCGGTGATCACATGGGGCGAGCTCTCTTACTCCTGATAGGATGATAGCGCATTGAACCTGTTTTGACACTGGCAGCCACCTGCACTAGAAGATGTGCCCTGCTAAGGTGGACGAGTTATTGGAGCTGCTAGAACTGAGGGAATGAGTTTTCATGTCCCTAACGACCCATTAAGTCGCCGTGAGGTAAGAAAGAATAGTGAATGGGAAGATTCTAGTGGTGGCAATGAATCCAAGGTGACTGGAAGTATCCAATTTCCTGTCAAATCTCTAAGGGTGTTTTCGTAATTTCTATGCTTCTAACTTCCTAATGACATTGTTTTAAGAGGTTTTATCCTATTCTAATTCCTTAGACTCTCATGCATGTAAGTTATTGAGATCCCTCTTCAAGATCAAGCTAGAACTTTCACAATTCCTTTCACAATTCTCTTGGGCTTTCAAGGCTAGTTGAGAATCACTTTGCCCAGGTATTTAGGATTATGAATGAGAGTTTCTTTCACTCTCATGTCCAAAATTCTCCTCAAGTTCATGAATCCAAGTCTTAAATCAAGTGCAATAATATCTAAGGGTTTTAACCCATTTTTTGTGAAATTCTCTATGATATGTTTATGGGTCTAATTCCCTCATGATCTAAAGTATGTTTTAAGTCTAATGGGAATATTTTATGCATAATTTGATTATAAATTCATGATTTCAAGTTATTAGGAATTATGCCCTATTATGCAAGTTTTATGAAAAGTCAAGCTTATAATTCATGATTTCAAGTATGATGAGATATCTAACATGAATAAATGTTTATGAACTCTCCAATTATGAATCCACGTTTATGATTTATGAACTCTATTTCAAATATGCATGATCTTATGATTCTGGCAAGTCCACACAAGTTAAGTATGTTTTATGATTTAGCCAACGCTAATAAGATCAGTTTAGCATATCTTTTGGAGTCAAGACTCCCAATGCAGCTTATGATATATTTTGGAGTCAAGACTCCCTATGATCAGATTCAAGATATGTTTTGAGATTAGTTATGATTATATGAGCAATATACATGTTTTGGGAGTAGTATCTAGCATTGAGTAATATTTATTGGCTAAGTCATGAGATCAGTGCCAGCATCAGAGATCCATATCCAAGAGGCATGAGATGCCTCTAATTTTTTTTGGAAGTTGAGATCTTTAATGTATAGGGCTTCAATATCAAGGGACCATTTGTGAGTTCCCATGAGATGACATATATCACGGTGGCAGTGGATTACATGTCCAAGTGGGTTGAAGTTGTGGCACTGCCTAATGATAAAGTTAAGAGTGTGATTGCTTTTTAAAAAATGAACAACTTCACCAGGTTTGGCACTCCAAGATGCATAATCAGTGATGAGGTTTGTCACTTTTGCAATAAGGCATTTGCAGGATTGCACCTGAAATAACGTAAAACACAAAGTAGCGACCCTCTACCATCCACAGATAAGCGGTAAAGTTGAGGTCTCTAATAGAGAAATAAAGAGCATACTAGCTAAAATAGTGAATGCAAATAGGACTGACTGGTCTGGAAAGTTAGATGATGCTCTGTAGGCTTATAAAACAGCTTACAAGCCCCAATTGGAGCCTTTCCATACCTTCTAGTTTTTGGCAAGACTTGCCACTTCTGGTGGAACTTGAGCATAAAGTTATGTGCACCTTGAAGAAGCTAAATATGGACTGGATTGAAGCTACAAGCTTGAGGCTAAATCGATTGAATGAGATAGATAAATTCCATTTCCAGGCCTATGAAAGCACCTCCGTGTATAAGGAAAGGATGAAGGACATGCATGATAAGAAAATACAGTGGCGATACTTCAATCTAGATGATCAGGTATTACTTTTCAACTCTAGACTAAAACTTTTTCGAAGAAAGCTGAAGACCAAATATTCGGGATCGTTCAAAGTAGTGAGCGTTTTCCCATATGATGTTGTTGAACTAGAGTCTGAAGATGGAATCTTTACATTCAAGGTAAATGGATAAAGTTTGAAAAACTACCTCAGTAATGATGAGGAAGACAAGTTGGTGGAACAGGTTCATCTCAGGGACTACTCTGCCATTGTTTTATTAGAGAACCAAGGTATGTACGTCATGCCACAATGTTAAATCAGGCGCTTCATGGGAGGCAACCCATGAGATCTACATTATGTGTAGTATCTGCGTCATGCCGCGATGTTAAATCAAATTCTTCTTGGGAGGCAAACCGTGAGATTCCCATGAGATTCACATTATTTGTGGTATTTGTGTCGTGCCATGATTTTAAATCAAGCGCTTCTTAGGAGGTGTTCGGCTGTCAGGATGACTACACGCAAGTGCATGTGGTCGAACAAGTAGTAAGTGGCTCAAGTAAACCAAGTATCGATCCCACAGGGACTGGACTACGGGGCAAAATCTACTCAAGTGTCAATTTACTGCAACTCTAAATATGCAGACAACAATGTAAAGAAAAGT
>JACEIK010000173.1:554812-571489 GCA_018107945.1 Datura stramonium | reverse complement strand
GTGGAAGGAGGTAGACGTTTGACTTACAACGATGGGATATGCGTTGGAGATTATGTAGCAGATATGTGTGTTAGTATTATTTTTAATAATTCATAAATTATTTACTATTTTTTAATTTAATTAACTTAATAACTTTTATGTTAATTTTTAGATTCATTCGTCGGGGCCTCCATCCATCGTGGACCCTACCTGCCAGACTACCATGAAGGATCCAATATCCTCTTCAGATGATGAGTTCATTATGCCGGAGGATGATATGCCTCTAACACCTGGGATGAAGAAGTCTGTTAGACGTAGGAAGAAGAATGATCATGGCATGACTCCTCTTCTATTTAAGAGGAGGAGGGACGGGGATGACGAAAAGGGCGTGAATGGACATCATATGGGTCTTAGGCCGACAAGTGTTCTATAGCTGCCTAAAGGTCGTGGAACTCATTAGTATTATTTATACTTTATATATACTTTATATGTTGTTATTTATTTGTTGTTTTTATTCTTTTCAGGAGAGAGAATTTGTATATAAACATTTTATTTTTCACAAAGGCATGAGTAAATATTTTTTTAATAAAAAAATAGCATTCATTATAATAAAATTTTACTATAACATTAGTGCAAACAATAAGGAAAATCAGCTCCTACAAGTACTACCACCATGGGATGTATTTCCACCTCGAGATGACGAGCGTAGCCGGCCACACCCCGCCTTGGGAGGTAAGGATCGAACTTGGTGCCCTACTGTGACTCCGAATCGGCAGATTGACGAGCCTAGCACTTTGGTGCCCGGTCGTCTCTAACTCGATTTACCTAATCAATCCTGTTATATAGCGGCCGGAGAATATGCCTCGACCGGCTAGGCTTATAGCCACCAGATAACAACAACAACAACCAATCTCTTTAATATAAGGGAACCTAAGGGCCGACAAGGCCACCATGTCGACTAGTTACTTTTGAATCAATATAACAGATGCTAAACAAATACGTGACCGACAAGGTCACCACTACCAACTCAATAAGGCCCCAATACCTAATTACAAAACAAGCTAAGACATACACACGACCACGACCGAGATAACTAACCACAAAAAGAACTACACAATCTCGCAAGCCTCTAAGAATACCGAGTAAGATGGCTCCGGGACAGGCCTCTACTACCCATACCGTACAACAAAAGAAAAGAAATAAACCTCTAGCTGTCTAGCTTCTCGATGACAGAGCCGATGACTCTATGTGCGGCCGAACACGAGGTACGCTTCCTCGTCTACGAGTACCGCAGAGTAATGCAAACAGCCCCAAATGGGCGTCGCACTAATAGTACGAGTATGTAAAAAGAACTGAATTACTTGAATCTGAAATATAAGCAAACAATACTAGATATTCTCCGAAAAGGTAGTATTCAAACCGCTCGTCGGTGGATCTGAAATGTTTATCTCGTACCGAAGGTAGGGTAGAGCTATTCTGCCCACGTGGCGACTGGCCGTCTATAAGCTACTGGCAACATGTATATTATGACACACAGCAACCTATACCATAAGCCGGAAGGTGACAACCAATACATCGCCTATATACCCCTACCTGTGTCAAAACCATCCAAAAGTAAATCACTCACTCATCTACTAACTACGAGCACCTCTACCTACTGGTCTCCGCAAAATGACTACGACCTCGATATATATATAACCGTGGTTCGAGCCCTGGAGGACTCCTATACTCAACTCGTACTCGGTACTTCCGTACTCCGATCGCCTCATATGGGTAGTGCTCCATCCCATCTTCGGCCCTCTAGCGACGCATACCACCTCGGAGTGTGGCGTATCTCACCCGCCTGGGTTCACGCTACCAACTGTGCGGCGAGGGACGCTCAAAGGATGCTTCTCATAACACAAACAAGTCTCAACAAACAATAATCACATACAACAAGCATGTTCAATCTGAAAATACTATCCATGTTTTCTTGATATACGATTCTCGATAATTTTTCTATATTAAACTGATCATACCGAAGCATCAGATTCAAATATTATCTCGACTGTTCCGATATTTCTCTACTATCTTTTATTCTCAATATAACATAATATTATAAAATATGCTTGCCGGATTCATACCGATCTCGATTCTCGACTTCTAGGTTCTTCCTTCTATACCACGCTATTTGCTATACCGGATTACTAACTTGCCGAAGGAACAAGCTTTACATACCTTCGTTTCGATTTTCCGACTAACCGGGCGTGTTCATTGCGCTCGTTATTTCTCCTAACCGTATTCATATATATGTCAATTGAACTAAATACACTAATATTCAAAGGAAATATCACTTTTAATATATATATAGCCCAATTTGGCTTATCGAAAAATGATCGAAAATCTGCTATTTCTCGAAAGTCCATAAGGGAGAAATACTCACTTTAGGCTACAGGAGTATATTGGACACTAATTTGGAGCAATTCCATCTCTACCCAACTCCAGAGCACGACGACCCGCCCACTCGACCACGAAACTAAACCCGTAAGAATTCTCCTGTCGCTATCACCTCGGTATCCGGAGTTAATTTGTGTCCGGACCGCGTCGCTGCAATCGGGACGAATATTGTTAAGTAACCTCTGCTCCTCCTTCTCTTTGGTTTGCTCTCTCGTTCTTACCGAAATTATATGAAATTTTTGCATTTAAAACCGAAGTGAGGGCTTATATACTTGGGGTTGACAAAGGCCTCCGAGACACGCCGCCATCGCGGAGGCCCTCCTCCGTGGCACGTTGGCATCGCGGAGGGGCTTCCGCCCTAGCCTCGCGATGGTTCGACGACCTCTTATTCGGTTTTTTCCCCGGGCCTTTTCCCTAGCATGTATGACATTCAAAACTCTAACCAACATGCTAATAATCTCATCTACATGTCGAGAATTTACGGGGTGTAATAGTAGCGATCATGCAAGGGACAATTATGTTTATCATGACCTCTTTGTTTGCACATAGAGCACTTGCGAGAGAGTTTACTTATTGAAATGTCCATTATTAGGTATGCGGGATTTGACATTGACGCATATTTTTTGTAAAAATCTTTAGTTTGCTATCATAGAAAAGGGACTTGTAGGACAATACATCTCATCATCGAAGTTGGGTTTAACTGCTTGGAGGTATGCTTTTTTTATAAGCTACGCACACCGTGTTCTTGCAGTAACATAATCCTACGCTCGATACTCAATGCTCACAAAACTCCTAATGACATGAGAACATGAAATGTGATATGATTGTCATTTACCACATTGACATATTTCTTGGGACGAGCTTAGCTGTACATTACCACTACGACCATGGTGCATGTTGGTCTTCACCTCAAAGATGTTGTTTCTTTGCTTGATGTTAATTAAGAGGGTGTGACGCTCTCGCCTTAAAACGCTAGCCTCAAAGATTTTGAATAGATTTGGCATCCATGTTTGATTTTTAATAATACGTCTAGCATAAGCCAATCTTAGCTCACAAACCTCTCCACAACCTCCGGCGTAACCGCCGCACCATTACGTGAACCGGTGGACCTCTTTGCTGGACGTCACAAGCCATTGAATGACTAGTTACCGTCATCATGCCCTCTCCTACCACCATCCTTGTAATAACCATTTCTCGAGATCTATCTTCATTAACCGCTATGCTTCGCCAGTCTGACAGCCGGATTTTTCAAGGAACTTCTTCTCCCGGTGTTGTTTTGCACGCCCATAGCAGGTTGTTCAAACGAATATTTGAAAGCTCCCGATAGTTAGATTTCAAATGCCTTAAACAGCCAGCTGTGGTAGGCAAACGTGGCCTACCAATTGCCATGATACACACTCAAGTATGCCAGTGATGTCATCCATATCGTTGTTACACCCTACCACCCGACAACATGAGAAGGGAAGCCCAAAAACATATACCCCATATCTCTATGCTCTCATTTGCAACAATTGCAAATGCCAAGGGATATATTGATCCATTACCGTCCATTGTGATTGCAATCAATATCTTTATATCATATTTGCTATAGACATGTGTTCTCGTCTATTGATATCACATGATGGCAATAAGAAAACCTTCAACACATGCCTTGAAAGTCCGCAAACGTCAGTTGAAAACATTTTCACGACATCGCTACCTAGAACTTCTATTCAACTATTGTGCCCGGATTGGAAGTGTTGGGAAAGCAACCACGTACCTTGACAACCGGCCAAGGATGTCTCCCAATTTCCATAGACATTTTTAAAGGCACGCTTTTGTCCAAGATAGGCCTTGCTTTTACTTATTATTTTTTCATACGCTTTATGGACAACGCGACGCTCTTGATAGGAAACTCCGACAATTTAAAAACGTAATACTAGGGCAAACTAACCCACATATTGATTAATAAATTAAATTGATCCAAAATAGTACCTTGGTATTTTTTCATTATCAGTAACAAGAACAGAAGTAATCATGTTAAGGTCCAAGATGAAATGTCCTTCACGGCAAGTATCTATATCACACGTGTGTGTTTCAATATATTTTCCTATTTTCCACATGTTATCACGTGTAGACTTAAAATCGACGAGCTTATATCCACAACCTTTGGTTTGCACGTCTACAAACAGCTTACCAATGTCTTTGTCGAGTTAATAACTGAGAATTCCCTTGCCTCCTTGAAATGTATAAGCTTAACTACCCTTTTCAACTGCTTAGAGGTGAACAACATGCCTTTTTGAAAGATACATAGTACCATTTAAAATATCTGTGGCCACGCAAGTACTGCCACTATATTCATTGTCATGCATATCGAAAAAAGACATCTGACCATTTGGAAGATGGTTAAGAAACTAAATTTCATGATAATGATATAAAAGGTATATGCACCGTTGGTGTCATTGGTAGTGACTGAATAGATTTTGGAAAAACTTCTTCGCCATGAAACTGCTCACGACAGGGTCTTTGTGACAGAGTGGACATCATGGGAATCGATCATCACTGATGATGCTTCAAATGGGATTTCATCCCGAAACCTCTCGCATTAGCATCATCACTATCACTCTCGAGTTGTGTCATGATTCGTATGGTCAACATCATCAATATTCAAGGGAACAACAGCTCATCTCGAGTGATATTATCCCTATATATCCAAAAAGTAAAAATATTTAATATATATAGTAAAAATACTTAAATTAATATACATATAATAGTCGTACCGATAATAGTCAGTTGCACCAAAACTATACGAGACATGAACATTTGAGGATGTTTCAGCATTTTCTTCATCCATTCAAAGTGTGTGAGGATTTAATTCAAACTTTAGAGTTATTCACGCCATGATGGGGCAAACACTATTACCAAATATACAATAATCAAAATCATATAAATCAACACATAATAGTGAAAATAATATTACATTTATTTAATAGAAATAACACAAATAAATAGACATTACCAAATACTTTCATTAATAGTTTAGTTCAAATCAAAATCATGTCTTAAAGATTCCATCATATGTTGCCGGTAAGAATATTTTGGTAATAAATCACAGGAGAAAATCAGTTTAGACTGAGTTACTTAGACTCCCATTAAGACTAGTACGATTTTCTACACGATGACACGCAAGCTTGTGAAGAAAAACGTCGACGACTAGTCCTAGTCTCCTTCCTAACATATTTAAAGCATATTTAGCTTGATTTCCATGTATACTCAATTGGAGCCTTACAAAATCAGACAATGATGCATCATCATGGATATTCCACTCCCCATAATTTATTTGTCCTTATAATAAAAAATGAGGTTGGATCTTGTCCGATTAAAATTAACTTATAATCAACACCTCTTTTCACGCCTGTATCTTTTTATGTTTGAAGAACGAAATCTTCGTAGCCAACATTAAGTGGATACTTAACACGTATTTGGCAAATTGTAATGCACGAAATTTTTATCATGAATAATTTCACCATCCCAAAAATTAAAACTCTAACTTTATCTTCGTAAGACATTTTTGTGAGATGAATGAAGATATAAGAGATGAATTTAGTTATGAATGAATATATGAACGTGGCAAGTTTGATCATTAAATGTAGATTGAAGGAGTTAGTGGGGAGGGCAAATATATGGAATAAAATACACAATGACCAATTTAGTCCGCTATAATGATACGTCACATCAACTACAAAAATTTACATAAAAAACATGACAAAGTTTGTAAAAAAAGGTAGAAATTAGGCTGCTTTTGATTGTATATCAAATTAATTTAGTTCTCTATAATGATACATCACATCAACTATAAAAATTTATAAAAACGTACAAGAGATACAAAAAATCATGACAAAGTTCGCCAAAACCGTTTTTGACTATATATCGTAATAAATTAGTCCAATATATATATTTATCGGACTAATTCTAGTCCGTTATATATATCGGGCTAATTTAGCCGTTATATATATCTGACTAATTTAGTCCATTATATGTGCTTATGTCCTAGACTGGCGTTAAAAACACAAACGAACTAAATTAATTTGTTGGCTCATTTTTTATGGCTTATTTTGGTTTCGGGTTCAAAGTACTAAGCCAAATTCCCGTTTCCTATAAGCTTTTATTATTTTCAATAAAATAAGTTATAACATTATCTAATTCCTCCTTTCCTATCCATTTACTTGATCTCCCAATATTTTCTTGTTTACTTATTCTCTTATAATAATGGATAACAAATATTAATTAATTTTACTTTATGTCGCTCCCAAATAAATGACAAAAGTCCTCCACAATTTTAATTTTTTCTTTTTTGCAATTTTAATGAAGTGAAAATTGAAAGAAAATCAATAGATGAATTTGATTGGATAATTCTTGAAAAAAAATTCACATCACGCAAGACATATTGGTCAAAAGATTATCAATGTTGCAAAAAAAAATATCATTCATATGTGCTCATGTGCATTCAAGAACACATATCCAATTCTTTTTCTTTTACTTTCATTATTAAATCAGGTTATATTTATCAAAACAAATATTACTAATTAGAAAAAAGAACTTATATGAAGCAACAACAAGTGGAAAACATGGATGTACTTTTTTTAATAGCCGTATTACCATTATTATAGAGAGAAGATTCAAGCAAATAAAATGAAAATGGTTAGAAATTACACAATTTAGTGTAATTGGTGTATTTATATATCCTGCTATTACTATTCATGAAATAATATTTTAGTAGAGATATGAGTGAATGAAAATACTTATATGAGTTTATTATTTCTAACCAATATTATCTAAGGATTGTTGGTTACGCAACCAGGAAAGTTATTTAAATTTATAAGGAGATAATGCAACATATAACATAACTAAAAAGATGATTCATAAAAGGAGATAGAACGATCGCCAAAACTTTTCAATACACATGAGCTCCAAAAGAATGATAATTTCAATATGCAACAACATTATTCAAGTGATAATGTACGATTTATTCACCAAGTCTCTACCAACCGCAACTTTCAAGAAGGTGCTGCACATGATCAGATGCAAAGATTCAAGGATGTTCTCATTAGGGGGAGTTAATATGCGTTGTACTCTTTTTTTTCTTACGAGGTTTTATCCCACTCTGGTTTTTTTGTAAGATTTTTAATGAGGCAACCAAAATTCTTATTATTAGATATGTGTACTCTTTTTTCCTTCACTAGATTTTTTCCAACGGTTTTTTCTAATGTTTTAATGAGGCATATTGTATATTAGTGAACATCTTGAGAGTGTTATAAATATATTATTAGGTGTATATTCATTGGACAAGCTCGCAATCTTGATAAACTTACGATTGGATGAGGTCAGCAATCGATAAGTTCTTAATGTAATTATATTATAGTGAATGTTAGGGTGTCAATATTCTCTATAAATAGAGGAATTTTCATTCATTGTAATTCATCCCTTTAACTCTCAAGATCATTCCTCAAGAAAAATAAGAATTATTCTCTTTTTCTAAAATATTCTTCCTCTTGTTTATTATTTCATAACAATATGAAAATTTTAATTCTAAGAATTATTTTCTAGAAATTGGTATTATCAATTGATTAGATATATTTCATTTAAAGACCCATAGATATATAAATCATGCATATTCTCTCTAATCATTCTTTTTAATTTTATATTGAGAGTTGTGTATTGAGATCGTTATCAACCTTTAAGGATGCTTCATTCTCCCATCTATTTCTCTTGTCGATTTGTAGTCATATCATTATCAACCATAAAATCCCCGCACAAGAAAATAAATGTTAAATGTTACAAATTAAAAAATAAAATAACTATCACAATATTGATGAGAAATTATAAGAAAATATTTAATCAACCGTCACAAACAAAGTGTTTAAAAATGTAGGCTCGCTAGCCGAGGTGGGAGTTTACTTGATATGGGGTGAGACGTAAGTCTCGAGGCACAAAAGAGCTCTGACCTTAATTTTTAATAATTTATAAATTAATATAATAAAAATAAATAATAATAAAGATAAAAATTATATAAAATTCAAAAATATAGAATATATTTTTTTTATCAATATTCAAATAAAAAAACTAATATTGCATCGTCTTAAAATAATAATCAAAATCAACAATTGAATGAAAAAAATAATCCGGACTACTCATCTCAAAAGATCAATTAGACTTTCTTAAAAAAATTGAGTAGAGATTTATAAATTAACTTGTAAAAAATAAACACGAAGAAGGAACCTACTATTAGAAGCATCAAACCAGAGCAAAGAATGAAGAATGATATATATTTTTTTATTTTATTGTTTGCACATTGATCTTTTTTTTTCTTTACTCAACGAAAGACGAAGTTAGAGAATAAAGAATAAAAATTATTTAGATTTTAAAGTTTCTTAACTTTTTAAAATTGAACAAGTTGAATTATATATTTTTTGGGTATTAATTTAAGGGCTTACGTAGCTATTTAATTTTAATTAGGAGAGATTTTTCGGCAAAAACTCATCCAACGCCTAACCATACGCCCAGATTCACAGGGCTTACACCTCATGATACTTTCATTCCTAAAAATTACCCCATTGTATTTTTATTACCCCTCCGCCCTCCTCTTGAGGCTCATCCCGAAACATGCCTAAAAATGCCTTTTAAAACACTGATCACAAAAAGATGCACATGCCTGCTCAACTATTTAGAAGGAAATAATAGAGACTTCAAAGAAATAAGAATGTATTTTCCTATTCTAAGAAGCACAAAGTTTTGTTAATAGTACTTCAATATTGAGATATAATATAAATGGTAACAAACACGAAAACCAAAAATAAAAAATAGATCACACATCTCAAAACACATCTATAAGCTCTTGAATAATTTTTTGAAGTTAAATTTATTTATCCAGATTGGTTCAACTCATCAGTTAAAGGAACAAATTTATTTGTCTAAATTGACTCAACTTTATCAGTTATAGGAACTTTTGGAGCAAACAACCCAACAATTAGTTTAGATACTTTAAAAATTAAAGGGGGTGTAAAGGGGGTGGGGGTGGGTGTGGTGGAGAGAGTTCAATACATACCTCATCCAACTTAATTAGATGTCCATATTCAATAAGCATTAGTTTTTGAAATTTTGACAAGATTTCATTAGTAGAAACTTCAGTCGTCTTTGATTTCCCTATATTTTCAAGTATATAAAGGTAAGAACAACACACTATTTTATGCCAAGATACTAAATGAAAATAAATATTTAGTAAAGTATAGATGTTGATGATTCGTCAGGATAATCGTCTTTGATTTTCCTATATTTCCAAGTATATAAAGGTAAGGGCAACACACTATTTTATGCCAAGATACTAAATGAAAATAAATATTTAGTAAAGCATAGATGTTAACGATCTGTCAGGACATTTTGAGTATTCGAATCCCTTTCACTTAAATAACCCTTCTCGTAGACTTAAAATATAATTTATGACTTGTAGGGATGGGTGATATGGTTTCCTAGGAAATTAGATGCATATCAAGAGAAATATACATAAACTAGGAATTTGAAAATTTAAGGGTTGATCAAAGTTAATAGTTAACAAGCTTGAATTGAGGTTTCACCGTTCCTATAGATCCGGAGGATGATTTAGGACCTAGGTGGATGATTTGGACAACTCCAAGGGGCTTGGGAGTGTTTCACATGCTTGAGTTTGATACTAGTTATATTAAGGATCAATAGTTGACTACAGTTAGACTTTTGTCGAGATGACCTTAGATTGATGTTTTAAGTATTCCAACAAGCTTATAACATGTTTTAGGGTAATTTGCATCTAAAGGGGTTCGGGTGGATTTCAGAAACTCAAACAAACTTTCGATAGCACTAGATTTTTAATTTTTGGTGCCAAGTTTTACTCTTCATTGTCACAAGGGTGAGTTCCATGTTTGCATAGGACGTGATGGTGCTGGATGAATCGAGATCGTAAGGTTTGTTTCAGCGATCACATAGAGAGGGTGGCCTAGCTAAGCATCACTATCGCATGGAGGGCTACTTGAATCGCAAAGGGTATATGATGTTAGGTGTATTTATATGTCTTTCTATCATATTTTATCCATGTTTATGCCTTATTATAAATCTAAATGTACTAAATACACCTTAATTTTATGAAATTTGTATCTTGAAACTCACTTGTTTTCTAATCTTAGAATTCACGTGTAACAACTGGGGAGTTTTTACGGGGTGGTTAAGGGAATAGAACACAGAAATCTAGCTAAGGATGAGATACGAAGGTTGTAAAAATAAACTAAGTATAGAACTATGCCTTTTGGGGAGCTATTGGTCCGGGGGACTGCTGTAGCAGTGGGATTCCCCCTGCAGCGAGACTATGGTAGCAGTTGGAGTTCCACCATGGTGGAAATTGAGAAGTGACCGTCTGGACCACCGCAGGGGCCCTATGACCGCTATAGAAGAAGGGTAACCACTGCAGCAGATGACGGAAATCAGAAAGTGGGTTTAAATGGAATTACGGGGTTCTCACCCTATTTTTTCCCAAAATGCGATCAGGAGGTCTAGAGGACAGAAAAATCTTCTAGAGCAGTAATCCCTTCACCCAAGGAAAGATTTTCGATTCTCTATCTCTAAAGTAAGTGATTTTGATCCTAGAATCCTCGTAGGCCTTTAATAGTGGAAGTTTGTAGAGGAAGAACCCTAGGTTGTTAAACTAGGGCTGGAATAATGGGGTGATTTGGGTGATGTTGAATTGTGTTGATCATTCCTTTAGAATTACATGTCGAGAATGAGGGTTACACGGGAATTATAGTCCTAGAACCTAGAATATTAGGGTTTTACTTTTGAAATCATCCCGAATGAGAAGGTTTGATCTGTTAGGCTCTAAATTGAAGGTTAATTAACAAATTACTCTTGTGTTGTAGATTTTGCGTATTCTGAAGCATTGAGGAAAGGAAAGGCTCCCGCGGAGTAATTGAATTATTATCTCCAGACCGAAGTAGGTTACGGTTTATAGGGATAGACCTATATAATGGCATTTATAGTGTGCAAAATGATATATGATTGGTCTTCGAACATTTATGTGTTATGTGAGCCTATTGTTGTTAATCTATCTTAAAAATGTGACTAAGATGTGATATTAAATTGTGAATACTTGTTAAATAATGGTGTATATATGTTAATGTAACTACCTGTTATGAATGGTTAGTAAAGTGATCAGACTCCACAATGAGAGGATGGTTAATTGATGATGCATTATTTGAGAAGTAGATTGTAACTTTCTGTATGATGCAATAATGCACTTGGCATATTTTATGAGGATGATGAATGAAAAGATTTTGACATCTTAATGTTAAGTAGCTCGTGCCAGAGGGGAGTTTCTGGGCGAGCAAATAAAAATATTTGAGTGACTCGTGCTGAGGGGAGCATCTGGACGAGCATATGAGTGGGAGCGGGTGTCACGCTGGCGCAGTACATGGATTTCTAGAGTACCTTATAGGTCATGACTGGTTGGGCATAAATAAGAACCACTAGCATGTGTGTACACGATTCGTGTGGTTGAGTGTTAAGGGGAGATGATGGAGGCGTGTGATCGTCATGTTACCCTTGGTTGTGTTATTCGCTTATTGTTTGTGATTTCATTTATGTTCATGAGGTGGATGTGAAACGTATTACGAGAATGTGTTATCTTATTGTGGATATGATGCAAATTGATAACAATAAACGTGGCATTAGTGCTAAGTTCAACTTTGTCACTATGTGTGGTTTGTTGAGTAGTTGTCGCTAAGAATAACTGAGGATTTGTAATTCTTAATAGCTATTGTGCATGTTGTTCATTATGGTTGTTGATGGATTCATGGAATATGTGAAATGTATTTGTTGATTTTTATTGAACTGTGTGATGGATGAGCTGAGAAGGGAGCAGCCTGTCGAGCTATTGCCTAAGCAGTCCGCTGCAGCAGGACCGCTTCCACTGCGGCGGACAAGTGTCTGCTGTAGCGAGAGGCCTAATCCAGTGAGTAGGCCGGCTAATTCTTGAGTAGAACTAGTGTTCATGAAATGACTTGTAATTCTTCTTAAAGTTGAGGACCCTTTTTATATCTCTATTGTTGTACTTATATGTTATTATTTAAGGTCGGTCGATGATGCGTACCAGTACGGTGTCACGTACTGACCCTACCCCTGCATTCTTTCTGAGTGCAAAGATTGAGCTCGGTTGTTCTTCGCGCCCTCACTTGTGAACCATCAACTTTTGTGGATCAAGAAGGTGAGCAGATGAGGACATAGATCACTCCTTCCTTGCAGATGTCCTTTCTTCGGACATTCGAACATTTTATTTTGTTTTTGATTTTAGTTTCGTAGCTTGTAATAAAATAGACGTCTGGTGCAATGGCAATCAGATTCTGGGAAAGTGCTTATTTGGTTTTAGTATGTACAGTGTAATAATCTGAAATTGTTATTTTCATAATAGTTGATTTCTTTTTCATGAATGTTTTGATTATGGGGGTAGTATCGGGATTCATTGGTTTGCCCATTGGATGGTTAGTGTGGGTGCCAATCATGGTCATTTGGATCGTGATAAAGTTGGTATCAGATCCCTAGGTTTTTTGATCTCATTGCACTAAGACGGGTCTAGTAGAGTCTCGCAGATTGGTAGAGAGACGTCCATAACTTCTCTTCGAGAGGCTGCAGGACTTTAGGAAAACTCCCTTCTTCTTTACTTTCATGCGATTACTTGATTCCAATTGGTATATAACCACTTTTATTCTTTCCTTCTTAGATGATGAGAACACGTGCAAGCGGTGACAAAGACGCAACACCTGAGCCAACAGCGGTGGCCCCAGTCCATGGTAGAGGAAGGGGCAGAGGTCGTGGCCGTAGACCTGTTATGGCTAGAGGAGGGGCCCGTGCTCCTGCTCCAATTCGGGAGAGGTCTGTATCTCCCGTGACCACAGCAACACAGGAGAGGGTGGCAGTTGAGGTAGAGGTCCCGATGCAGGGAGAAGCTGCTCCCGCGCCAGCATCCTCAGAGGTCCTAGCTCAGTTCCTCAATCTTCTGAGAGACCTTGTGGTTATCGGGGCAGCGCTAACAACTCCAGTGGGATAGCAGTCAGAAATTCAGCATGCAGCTGCTGTGGCCCCACAGATTGATAATATATCGAAGGCTGTGATGTTTCTGAGGCCGGTGGCAGGACCGGTGATGATAGAGGAAGAGCACGACTTATTTTAGAGGTTAACCAAGATGAAGCCTCCCACCTTCTATAGCACGGAGTAGAGGACGCCTATGAGTTCATCATAGATTATCACGACAGCTTCATAAGATGGGAGCGGTAGAGAAGTATGGTGTTGAGTTCATCACCTTCCAGCTGATGGGTGATGCAAAGCTTTGGTAGAGGGATTTTCGTGGAGTGCAGACCAGCAGGATCGCCACTATTGATGTGGACCCAATTCTACTCCATGTTCTTGAAGAAATATGTTCCTCGCACTCTGAGGGATAGGAGACGGGATGAGTTCACTATCATTGAGTAGGGGAGCTAATCAGTTGCTACATATGAGGCCCGGTTTCACTCCTTGTCCAGATATGCTCTACCCTTATTGCCCACCGAGGAGGAGAGGATCAGGCGGTTTGTTAAAGGCCTGAATGTGGGTCTCCAGGTACCAGCTCTGTAGATTGTCTCTTCATGTAAGACTTTTCAGGAGGTGTAGAGTACGTGAACTCGGTTAAAGGGGTGAGGCAGGAGGGGTATGCTAGAAATGCTGAGAAGAAGGCACGGAAGGTTGGCTCTTTCAGTAGTTCTTATATGAAGGCTCCAACACCACAGGGTTTCTCTGGGTGCCCTATTCAGTCTGCCATGCAGGTGTCAGTCGGAGGTCCACCAGGGGCAGCTCCGCAATCGTCAGGTGTAGTTGGGGGTGCTCAGATGGTTCGTTCTGATTTTGGGGCTAATCCTATTTCTTATGTTCTCGCTCAGAGACCGGTTATTGAGAAGATTTGCTATGAGTGAGGTGAATATGGCCACATCCGTAGATAGTGCCCCAGGTTCGGACAGGGAGGATGGATTATTCCTCACCCATCTCCTCAAGCTCCGACCCCCAACTGGGAGGGGAGGTAGTGCATTCAGTCCAGATCATCCACAACTGGGATGAGGTGGTCAGCCAGCAGCTAGAGGTGGTGTTCGGCATGGTAGGGGACATGCTCAGGTAGGTAGGGGTGGCACCCAAGCAGGTAAAGGGGTGGCACAACCTAACCAGGGCAGTTCTAAGGCTGGTAATCAGGCTCATTTCTATGCGTTTCCTGGTAGACCGGAGGTAGAGTCTTCAAACACCGTCATCACAAGTGTGATCTTCGTGGCCGATAGAATGGCTATTCTATTGGTTGACCGGGGCTCCACATTTTTATGTGTCTACTTATTTTGCTTTGGGTTGTGACCTTATGTGTGATGTGCTTAATGCTACTATCCGTGTGTCTACCCCTGGTGGGGATTCTGTGTTAGTGGATAGGGTTGTTCGTGACTGCATTGTTGAATTCATGGGATTTGGAACTCTGGCGGACCTAGTAATCTTAGACATGGTTGATTTTGATATAATCTTGGGAATGAGTTGGTTGTCCCCTTACCACGTTATTATACCCCCGAAAGCCCAAAGACCAGACCCAGGAGTGAAATGGAGAAAACTGGAACTCTGGCAACTCATTCTGTGACCCATGGGGTAGAACACAAGTCGTGAGATGACTCATAGTGAGGATCACGATGTGAGTTGGATTTTTGGATTTAAGGTCCCCAAGGACGTGACCACGAGTCTTGGTTAGACCCCATGACTTGTTGAGTCATTCATGGGCAATGATTTTTAAAAGGTAAAGAAAAGTGTTGGTGTACCCTGCGGAAGGTCCCCATAAGTTGTGGTCAGTCACCACAATTTGTGGGATGGGTCGTGAGCAGCATGATGGAACAAATTGAAATCTCAGGCAGTGCATGTGGCGAGTGGTGACCACGACTTGTGGTCATCGGTAACGACTCGTGAGGTCCCCCGTGTTGAGCCCAGATGAACTGTTAGGCAGTGTACTCAACGACTGATGCCACGAGTCGTGGCCTTGAGGGACGAGTCGTCCAGTCCCTCGTGGGGACTGGCAGTCAGTTATTTTCTGCGAATTTAGTAAAAGTTTTTCCATAATTCCTATGATCCTAAGGCCTAAACTACGTCGTTTTAAGTTCTGAATGATGAGTTTTAAGAGGGGTAAGTTCATTTTAGGCCATTCTTACTCATGCATGCAAAGTTAGAGAGTTAGAGAGGTGATCAAGCTTATTCTCCTTCAAGTTCTCTTCAATTCTTCTTTGGGTAATCAGGGAAGTGTAAGAATCAGCTTTAATTAGGTATGTAGGGTTATGAATGGGTGAATTAATCCACACCCATGCCAAATCTCACTTTAAATTATGGAAATTCCTATGTTAATTCTATAGGGGTTTAACCCAATATATGAAATTCCTAATTCTCTATGTGGGTATGATTTAAATATATTTCTACCATTGAATTATTAATCATGGGCAAGTTTTATGTTGTTTTGTATTAACATTATGTCTTAAGCTTTACAAATTAAAATGCCAATTATGAGAAGTTCATGAAAGCTGAGATTTATGATGAATGTTCATGTATGATGAAAAGCATGTTTTCAAGTTAATTACGTTTATAATCATGTTTTCAAGCGAATTATGTATTTTCAAGCATGTAAAAGTATCGGACAATGCCCAAATATTCACGTATGAGTTATGATTTTACAAATTAAGCTTACCAAATGGTTTTGGAGCAAAAACTCCCATTTATGTTCAGCTTGTGGTATGGTTTGAGCAAGAGCTCCTCATGTATGATTTTAGATTTGATATGTATTTGATTATTGAGCTTAGACAATAAACAATGGTAAGCTCCGTTGAAAAACGATGGAGAGAATATGCATGTTTTTTAGAGTAGTGTCTAGCACCGAGTAGGCTATGGGTCAGTCAACCCTGTGCCTCAGAACTACGCGCCAACGTAGGTATGATCAGATTATATTGGTACCTCCTATATGAGCTATCCCCTGCCCCGATTGGGCCACGAGCTTGATATCAATATCATGGTATCGTTCTTAACCCTGGAAAGGATTTGGACGGCTCTACCCACTTCAGTGTGATAGTTGGGATCACGTAAGCTCTATCATGGTATGTCGGTTATATGCCGAGTCTCCCATTGTTCCTCATGATTTTAGTTATGCATGTTTATCATTCATGATATATATAT
>JACEIK010000173.1:438184-456433 GCA_018107945.1 Datura stramonium | reverse complement strand
CTGTGTGTGTGTGTGTGTGTGTTGAGTGATACTCCATTAATGAGAATGACATTAGCCCTATTGAATGAAATTCCTAGAATTCTTGAAATTGCTCTATATTATCAAATTTGCATATTGTTGGGATAAGTTGAGTTCTCTATTAGCTTCTAGTAGTTCAGACTAGTTAGAACGTAGAGTTTCTTCAGAATCTTTCAGAAAATTGTCAATTGATCAGTTTGACTCCAGTTTACTTTCGAGATGTCAGTGGTGTCTCCCAGTTTTCAAAATCAAATTCAGATTACAAATATTTGGTCCATTAGGCAGTCATGACACTCAGTTATAGATCTGACCAGCCCCAGGACCCTAGTTCAATTATTAGTTGTTCTATAGACGGTTATGACGCTTCTAGATAAGCAACTCTGACCGGTCTTAGAACCCAGTTTCAAAATCTGGTCTGATAAGGCTCTCAGGGTACATGCAGTCATTCGTCCCTGACTAGTCTTGGGCCCCAGTTTTGATCTATCAACTTAGTAGTTCAGTTTAGGTTTTCCAGTAGGACTTAGCATTGAGAGGGTCGGGGTTCCAGCGCACCCAGGTTTCCAAAACTATGTATCCAGTGTAGGTTACAGTATTACTTGGCCTGATTGGCCCCAGATATATTTTTTGATCACCCAGTTCATGCCATTATACCCTGGCAAGGTATATTGGATCCTACCGGTGGGGTGTATACATTGGACTCCATGTCTAGCTCACGTGGTTATATGTCGGTTATAGACTCTCCCACTAGTAAGTCCAGTCCAGTATTAGAATAAGTAGCTCAGTTCAGTACAGTGTCTCAAATTCAGTGATTCAGACCTAGGGCATCTCAATGACCATCAAACAGGGTTGTCTTGACCATTTCAGATTATATCAATAGTTCAGCTCAGTACTTGTTGGTCATGGCGTGTCATTTCGGTTCAGTCTTTATATTTCGTATGTCTCTCCCACTTACTCAGTACATTCAAAGTACTGATGCATGTTTTTCATGTTGTATTGTTTTATGATACAGCTGCAGATTCTCAGGTGCAACACAGATAGTTACTTCAGTTTCAGAGCATTCCACTTCACAGATCCGAGTGTGAGTCCTCATCATTCGAGGGCCTTGTTTATTTATTTCATTTAGTTATGATTTTGTTTAGACTTGGAGTTAGCTGGGGACCTGTCTCAGTAACTCCTCAATAGTTAGCTTTCAGACCAGACTTGTCTTTCAGAATTGTATTTCAGATTTATTATTTACTTCTCTACTTTCAGTCTTTACATTCTCTTAAACTGCTAAAGCTGTTATTTATAAGTTCCTCTATGCATGTTTACCAAGAATACTAGTGTGTGATAAACCAGAGGTTGACTTGGGGTCACTTGTGGCTTCAAGTGCCATGTTACGTTCAGGGTGTAGGCTCGGGGGGTGACAACATCTCTGTGTTCAAGTCATCAGAGATTTGGGTTCCTTAGTTCTGTAGTATTCTAGAACATTCTTATTACATTGTGTGCCTGTAACACTTCTTCATTCGGTGGTCATCTTATCTTCATCATTTCAAAGTGAAATTTTTAAAATTCTTTTATGTATCAACACTCCATCATCCATAGGCTTCTAGTAGATGGAAATATTATTCTCTTCGTTGTCATGTGATAAGACCACTACACATGTACTTGCTTCCTCCTACTTAGCCTTTTTAACATAATCAGATTTTTTTTAGGAATCTAGGCATTCGTGGGTCCTCTTTTTTCTAGAAGGAGAATAAGTTGAACATCATCCATTCAATCCTAGCAGATCTGTACTTCTTGGTGAAGGACTAGGTTCTTGTGCTTTTCTTCTCTTTTGAGTTACTCTAAGTCTTGTCATGCATATATCTTCAAGGTGTCTAGTGCAGGGATGATTGTATGAGATAGAGACAACACAAACTTTTGTGATATGTCCTCTTATGTTCATACTTTTCTCTATTAAACTCTTCCTGTAGCATCTTATTTCTTTCAAATTTAATATGCATCTCTTCCTTGACATCTCTGAACATGTCCTTCTATTCCTTTAGAGTATCCTCATCCTGATCTTTAACTTCTGTAAATGTGGAAACAAATTCTATTTTCTCCATCTTTAATGCATATTACTCATTACTCAATGAGAGAAACTGATTTTTTAGACCTTCATTCATCTTGCCCTGTTTCTCTTGACTTTCTCCTTAATTTTTGAGATTTAAGTTTAGAAAAGTATATGCATTCATCACTTTATTTTGTACAAATTGGATACTTTTATAGGCATTAATGACAACATGAGCCACCTTTTCTAGCTTGCTCTTGGAGTTATTATGAATGTGATTTTTGATCTCAAGAGATTTTTGCCTCACAATTATCATCTTTAGCCTCTAAATCATCACTGTCCATCAATGCAAAGGCATTTCCTAAGTCAGATTCTTCTTTTGCTTCCGTGGAGTGGCTTTTTTCTTCCTCTTCATCATGACTTGAGGTGTTTTCCATGACAATTGTTGCTACCAAATGTACACACAGCCGTACATGATCGTACTAATAATATAGTAATTTTAAAAATCGGATATCGAACCTACATATACTTGTGATTAACTATTTACTAAATTAAACTGATGCTAAATATTTATTCCAGTTATAAACCTCAAAGTTGTAATTATGAACTAACTAAAAAATAAACATAAAACAAATAAAGAACATTAACCAAGAAAGAAAATATTTTTATACTATCAATGAGATGAATATTCTAGGATTATAGTTGGTGTATCAATCCTATTGAGTTATCAAACTACTTCCTCTTAATTTGAATTATCAATGATTTCTAGTTAACCAAATTATTAATACTCGTAATATATTTCCAAATTACTAATCACTATTTAAAATATATTGTTCCCTATATGTCTATGAAATTTCTCTGTTATGAGTACAATGAGTTCACAACATGTAATTAAACGCGGTGGCTGTGTATATTTTGTCCTAATTGTTAATTTTTACCTGCCTTTAGAAAATTAGATAACACTCTTTTTAGCTTTTGAGATTGAATTAGACTCAAGATCAATTTCTTTACATAGTATCAGAGAAGGCAGAGGCCCTAAGATTGAGTCTCATCGCCACCCATTATTTAAATTTTTTTTTACATATTTGACCCATTAAAAAAGAATCAGGACTGCACGTCAGGGATCATGTTGAGAATACAATTAAATAATAAAAATATACTCTCTCTAACCGCTTAAGCTCTTAGAGATAGCATATTTTTATTATTTAATTATATTTTCAACATTAAAAAAGAATAATTACATGATATGTGTTACCCACATAAATTATTATTGATCACAAAATGATAGTGACTAAAGCTAGAACTGTACGATATAGTTATTGAACCATTTTGTCTTGAATAAGTTCTTGCACTTGCCCCAAAATTAGGTCAATCTATCATTTTCATAATAAGAAACAATCTTAATTACATTTGGATATGTTTTTTCTACATAGATTAATATTGATCCCAAAATGATAACGACTAAAGTTAGAGTAGCACTACATAGGTATTGAGGCATTTTGCCTAAATAAGTTTGAGTACATGCGTCAATATTAGATAAAAGTATCATTTTCAGAAAAAGAAAAAAATCTTAACTACATATGATAATGAATAATTGCATGAGGTGTTTTTTCCATATAAACTCTTATGGGAAAAGGATCAAAATTTTCCTTTAACTATGCGAAATGGACCACATATATCCTCTGTTACATTTTGGTATCAAAAATATCCTCGCTGTTCAAGATCACAAATACCCCTAAAGTTAACAACACTTTTTTTTAACTCACGCATGGGATTTTTTTCTCCACCTAAGCAAACCAACTAGGACTAACACTACAAGAGATATAATTTTTTGTGACAACTTATAGTGGCGACTTGAAAAGATTGTCACAAAAGGTGATAGTTTTAGGAGCAACATTACNTATGGCCTAGGTATCTCAACATATGTACAAAATTGCATGCTTTCATATGAATCACCTTTGCATTCTAAATATCATGTACAACACGCAACAAGAATTTCGTTACCATAGAGTAGCAACATGCATGCGATACAACCAAACGAACAAAAAATGAAAGACAAAAGCTACTCCTATCGATTACATTTCCCTTAAGACGGTCGTCATCCATCCATCATAGAGAACGGTCACTATTTACGACTTCAGTTAAATGGGACTCTTCTCGGTAAAAGAATCGAAAACAAACGCCGAGAAACACAATCATAAAAATAATTAACGATTTTTTTTTAAAATATCGATGATTTCGATAAAAACATATTTACACAACCAGCTAACAACATCCAACAGCACACAACAACTTCACAATAATAATTACAATACGAAACATACACACAAAAAGCACAGGGTCACAATTTTTCCAAGCACAACAACAGAACATGAATATACATACAAACAAAACAAAAACCAGCACCACCTCACTACTCCCCACCCCACACTTAAAACCGAACACTGTCCCCAGTGTTCATACAGTNTAAAAATACATAGAGTTATTTATTATAAATATTTTTTTTCTATGGCAATTATTAATGTTGCTCCTAAAATTATCACCTTTTGTGGCAAGCTTTTCAAGTCGCCACCAAAAGTTGTCACAAACAATTATACTTCTTATAGTGTTAGTCCTAGTTGGCTTGCTTAGGTGGAGAAAAAAGTCTCACATGGCTTGCCACGTCAGTTAAAAAAAAGTGTTGTTAACTTTAGGGGTATTTGTGGTCTTATACTTGAACAGTGAGGATATTTTTTATACCAAAATATAACGGAGAGTATATATAGTTCATTTCACATAGTTCTGGAGTAATTTTGATCCTTTTCTGAGCTATTATTGATCTCAAAATTACAACAACTAAAGCTTGAGCTGTAATAGATAGGTATTGAGACATTTTCTTGTAAAATAATTTACGTGCAAATATAAAACTTAAATAAAAATATATTTTTCAGAAGAAGGAAAAATCTTACTTGCATTTAGTAATGAATAATTGCATGAGGTGTGTTTTCCATATAAACTGTATTTGATCTCAAGATGATAGAAACTAATGCTACAGTTGCACTAGATAGGTATTGTGCCATTTTTTCTAAAAAAGTTTGTGCGCAAGCATCAAAATTAAATAAAAGTATCTTTTACGGAAGAAGGAAAAATCTTACCTACATTATTAATGAATAATTGCCTGATGTCTGTCTCCCATATAAATTATTATTAATCCCAAACTAATAGCGATTAAAGTCGTTAAAACTGCACTTGATAGATATTGAGTCACTTTTACCTAAAAAAATTTGCGCGTAGGCAACAAAATCAAATAAAGTATCATTTTTGAAAGAAGAAAAATCATACATACATTTGGTAATGAATAATTACATGATGTGTTTTTCCCACATAAATTAGTATTGACCACAAAAAAAGTAGTGACTAAAGATAGAACTATATTAAATAGATATTGAGCCATTTTTTTCTAATCAGTTCCTGTACATGCGTCAAAATTAGAAATAATTATCATTTTCATTAGAAGGAAAAATCTTAATTATATTTGATAATAAGAAAAATATGATATGTTGTTTTTTATATAAATTATTACTGATCCCAAAATGATAGTGACTAAAGTTAAAATACTAGATAAGTATTAAGCAATTATTTTCTTAAAAAGTTTGTGCACAATTATCAAAATTAGATAAAAGAATCATTTTAAGAAGAAGATAACTGTTCTAGATAGCCTTTGAGCTATTTTTTCCAAAAAAGATTTGTGCGCAGGCAGCAAAATTAGATAAAAATATCATTTTCAGAAGAAGAAAAAGATATTACTTACACTTAGAAATGAATAATTGCATGACGAGTGTTTTTCACATAAATTATTATTGACCAAAAAATGACAGTGACTAAATAGGTATTGAGCCATTTTGGACTAAACAAATTCTCGCACATGCATCAAAATTAGTTTAAATTACCACTTTTTTCAGAAGAAATTTTTTTTAACTACATTTGGATATGTATTTTTTACATAAATTATTATTGATCCCAAAATGATAGAGACTAAAGTTAGAGCCATACNGTTAGAGTTATAATAGATGGATATTGAGTTATATATTTCAAAAATAATTTGCGTGCAAGCATAAAAAATATATTTAATATATCTTTTTTAGAAAAAGAAAAAATCTTAATTACATTTGTTAATGAATAGTTGCATGAGGTGTTTTTCCCGCATAAACTATTATTGATCCAAAAATGACAGTGACTAAAGTTAGAGTTGTAGTAATATGTATTAAGCCAATTTTCCTAAAATAGGTTGTGTGCAAGCATAAAAATGAGGTAAAAGTAATTTTTTGGAAGAAAGAAAATTTTTTAATTACTTTTGGGAATGAATAATTGCATAAGGCGTATTTTCCACATAAACTACTATTGATTCCAAAATGACAGTCACTAAAGTTAGAATTGTAATAGATAGATACTAAGTCATATATTTTAAAAATATTTTTCGTGCAAGTATAAAAAATAGAGTTAATATATCTTTTTCAGAAGAAGAAAAAATCTTAATTACATTTGTTAGTGAATAGTTGCGTGAGATGTTTTTCTCACATAAATTATTATTGATCCAAAAATGACAGTGACTAAAGCTAGAGTTGTAGTATTATGTATTAAGCCAATTTTTCCAAAAATAGGTTGTGTGCAAGCATAAATATTAGGTAAAAGTAATTTTTTGGAAGAAGAAAAATTTTTAATTACTTTTGGGAATGAATAATTGCAGAAGGTGTATTTTCCACATAAACTACTATTGATCCCAAAATGACAGCGACTAAAATTAGAGTTGTAAAAGATAGATACTGAATCATATATTTCAAAAATAATTTGTGTGCAAGAATAAAAAAAATATATTAATATATCTTTTTCAGAAGAAGAAAAAATCTTAATTACATTTGTTGTTGGTGTAAAAGGAAATGGAGGAGAGTTAGCAGTTAGTAGTTAGTACAGTTAGGACGGTTAGTTAGTTAGTTAACTAACTAACAGCTTCCAGAAAATAGTTAGGATCGGGATTATATCTCATCCCTCAAATCTAAACATATATGAGGCTATAAATACTTAAGCCAACACGCATATAAAGATACAATTTTCAGAGAGAAATAATGCAGATCATAATGATCGTATTTCCCTGAATTCTCTTCTTGTTTACATCTTGTTGAATCTATTTTTCTTCATTACTTTTTATTCATCATATTCACAGAAAATCACATGGTATTAGAGTCTTCGAGCTAAGATCTTGCTGAAAGAATCATTCAATCTAGACAAGTCGATCGATTTCCTGAAAGTCCTGTCAAAATCAAACTCAAAAATTAGTGCAGTTGAATCTCAAAAATTTTCAATTCTTGATAGAATATGAGAACTCCTGAAGATAATATGAACAATGGTAGTGTTAATCCCACTGGAACATCACAGAATGTTCATCACAGTGGAATTGTTGCTGGGCAAGGACTCGACTATAATCATCCACTTTTTCTTAGTCCCTCTGATGTTAGTTGTACCAGTGTAATTGGTAACAACTAATTGGGATTGAGAACTACACATGGTAGAGTCATTCTATGAGGATTTCTCTATTGGAAAGAAATAAGTTTGGACTGGCAGATGGATCTTGCAAGAAGGATAGATTTCCAGAAATTTTGTGGAGTCAATGGGATAGAGTTGATGCAATTGTTCTTTCTTGGCTGATGAACTCTGTTTCTAAGAGTCTTCTTGGTGGTGTAGTGTTTGATAATAGTGCATTTGCAGTATGGAAAGATTTGAAATAAAGGTTTGATCATGTTATGGATCAAGAGCCTTAAATCTTTATCAAGAAATTGCTACTCTATAGTAAGGTACTACCTCAGTTTCAGTATATTTTACTACGCTTAAGAACTTGTGGGATGAGTATGAAGCTTTAATTTCCAAGCCTTATAGTTGTGAAGGGTCAAAAGAGTTTGTGTCTCATTTGCATAGACAAAAATTATCTTAATTTCTTATGGGACTTAATGAGACTTATCATCAAGCAAGAAGTCAAATACTTCTGCTAGATCCTTTACCTGGAATAAATCAAGCTTACTCTATGATTGTTGGTGATGAAAGTTAGAAGACAGTTGTTGCAAGTAGTCACAATCTTGGGTTGAATTGTGCTGCTTCACATAATATAGAATCTATGGATATGTATTCCAAAGCCAGCACCAATCAGAAGTTCAAAAAGAATTCAAATCTAATCTGTGAATTCTGTAAATGCAGAGGGCATACCAAGAAATTTTTCTACAAATTGGTAGGCTATCCACCATATTTTAAGTCCAAGAAAAAAGAGTTTGTCAAGGGAAATGCAGCATATAATGTTCAAAGTGAGAATGGTCCTATAGATCATCAACAACTACATGCCTTCAGTTATGGAATGAATACAAATCTTGTAAGCTGCAAAAATGATTCAAAAGGTAAAAGGATCCAAGATGAATCTCAGAATCTTGGAAGTTGGTCTAATCAGTTGCACAGCTGTACTTTCACTAGAGATCAATATGAGCAGATTCTTCAGATGCTAAAGACTGGTTCCATCTCTTTTGATACTGGAGGAGGTGCTAATTTAAGTGTTGTTAATATGACAGGTAAGGCTTTTTTAGTATCAGAAAATAGTGAAGTATGGATCATTGACACAGGTGCTACTAATCATATGATATCTAATATTAAAATATTGTCTAAGAAATCTGGTGTGCAGACAGAAAATCCTAAGAGAGTATGTTTACCAAATGGTGATATTGCACAAGTAAAACATATTAGATCCTGCTCAATCTCACCTAGAAGTGTGATCACAGATGTTTTCCATGTACCACAGTTTAAATGTAATCTTTTTTCACTAAGTAAGGTCACAAGAGAGTTAGGTTGCTCAGTCACATTCTTCCCTCATTGTTGTGTACTCCAGGAACTTTTCAGTGGAAGGGTGAAGGAGATTGGTAAAGAGGAAGGAGGGTTGTACTTACTCTTTAAGCTATTGTCAACATAAGATGGAGGAAATTCATTTTCCTTAGTTGTAAAAAGTTCAGTACAGAAGAAGTAGGCTGAAGTAGATATAGAGCTATGGCATAGAAGACTTGAGAATGTGTCATTTGGGGTAATGACTAAGGTGTTGAATCTGAATAAGGAGAAAATCAAGAACAAAGTGGACAAATATGAAATCTGTGCACATGCAAAGCATACTAGATTAGTTTTTCCTAGAAGTAGTATAAAAACTAGATGTAGTTTTGATTTGATTCATGTAGATCTGTGGGGGCCTTACAAGTATCCTACTTTTTATGGAAACAAACACTTTGTTACTATTGTGGATGACTTTACAAGAATGACTTAGCTATTTCTTTTGAAAAATAAGTCTGATGTTTGTTTTTCATTACAGCAATTTCTTTAATTTGTCAAAACTCAATTTGATAAAACAGTAAAGGTGATAAGGTCTGATAATGGAACTGAATTTGAAAATTCATTGTGTGATGATTTGTTTAAGAAACTAGGGATTGTGCATCAAAGATCTTGTTCCTATACTCCTCAGCAAAATAGAGTAGTTGAGAGGAAGCACAGGCACATTCTAGAGGTAACAAGATCATTGAGGTTTCAAGCTAAGATTCCAATAAAATTTTGGGGACTTTGTGTATTAGCTGTTGTTTACATTATTAATAGAGTGCCTAGTTCAGTAATTAACCATCAGGCTCCATATGAGAGATTACATGGAACAAAGGCATCTTTGTCTCGTATTAGAACTCTAGGATGTCTGGTGTTTGCTAAGTTACTTACTGAACATGAAAAGATGCAGTCTAGAGCTAGACCTGCAGTTTTTATGGCTTATTTTGAGGTTCAGAAATGATATATCTTGTATGACATATCCACAAGTTCATTATTTACTAGCATAAATGTAGTCTTTAGGGAAGATGTATTTCCTTTTCAAACAGTGGTCACTGCTGACAGACAATTGTTTGTGGACAATTCTACTTCTTCAAGTCTGCTATATGAGACAGGTTCTACTACCACTATAGGGAACAACTATGAACTTGAGAAAGGAGAGAAGATGGTCAGGAAATCATGTCTGGTAGCAATGAATATATTGAAGGATCATCTGATTCAGTGACAGATAATCAGGATTACACTGATCAAGTTGAGACACTAGATTCACAAGGACAGGCTTCTCAACATATAGAGGTCAGAAATTCAGGAAGAAATAAGCATCCACCCATATGGATGAAGGATTTTGTGCTTTAAATGTGCACAAAGAAGTAAAATATCCTATGTGTAATTATGTTAGCTATGATCATCTCTCTGCAGAATATCAAACTTTTATAGCTGCTACTTCAAATCGTACAGAATCATATACATACAATGAGGCTGTTAAAGATTCAAGATAGATAGAAGCTATGATCTGGAAATCTAGGCTTTACAAGATAACAACACTTGGGAAGTGGTAGATCTACCTCCTGGAAAAAAGCCAATAGGGTGTAAATGGATCTATAAGATCAAGTACAAGTCCACAGGTGAAATTGAGAGGTTTAAAGAAAGACTTGTTGCAAAAGGTTATAGCCAAAAGGAAGGCATAAACTACAAAGAAACCTTCTCTCCAGTAGTCAAAATGGTCACAATCAGAACCATTATAGCCTTAGCAGCTTCAAGGAATTGGCATATACATCAAATGGATGTATACAATACATTCTTATAAGGGGATCTAACTGATGAAATTTATATGTGTCTGCCACAAGGCTTTACCAGCCAGGGGGAGAAGGTCTGTAGGTTGGTCAAGTCCTTGTATGGACTCAAACAAGCTCCAAGACAATGGAATGCAAAGCTCACTGAAGCATTACAAAAACTCAGTTTTAAACAAAGCCAGTTGGATGACTCACTGTTTGTAAACAAGTCTGGTGAGGGAGCAATTATTATATTAGTATATGTTGATGACTTATTGATTACAGGAAGCTCTTTAGAGTTGATAAAAAGGACCAAACAAGCACTGCAAAAAGCATTCAAGATCAAGGACTTAGGAGAACTGAAATTTTTTCTTGGCATTGAATTTGCTAGATCAAATCTGGGAACTACTATCCATCAAAGGAAATATGCCCTTGAGCTAATCTCTGAAAGTGGATTAGCATCAGCCAAACTGTAACACCCCGGAAACTCAAAATTCAATTCCGGGGAATAAAGCAAGAAATACGGAAAAAACTGCATAAATGTTGAAGAATGATCCACCCAACGAGTCGTTAAGGGACCCAACGACTGATTAGGTCAACCATGAGGAGGATGCCTAAGAAAAATCAGTGTTCCCAACGGGCAATTTCACGAGTTATGGTCATCTCCCACAACCCATTGAGTCACCCGTTGTCAGGCTAGAATCCAGAAACTGGAGAAGATGGAAGTGTACTTGATGGGTGGTCACCATGAGGCGTCGCCCGCGGGAACGACTCGTTGAGTGATCCATAACCAGCCTTGTATTAATTTTCCTAGGAGGTGAGACAGTGTGGTCGACGACTGGTGACCACGAGTCGTGGACAGTGACCACGACTCGTTAAGTCACTCGTGGTCACCCACTGAAGATTCCAGGAAGTGTACCTGATGGGCATGACCACAAGTCATTTTAAGACACCATGACTCTCTAGGTCACCCGTTAAGAGCACCTGACTTTTTTCCCAGTGAACTTCTAAGGACTATTTAGTAATTTTCTATTCACCTAAGCTTTAAAATACGTCGTTTTGGACCTAATTTCAGACTTTTATAGGGTTTGGATGGTTCCTCCCCTCATTCTCACATTAATCCTCAGAGAAACATCGTAGAATTCTCTCTCATAGTATTTCAGAGCAAGGGCTAGTGCTAAAATTTTCTCTTTGATTCTCAAGAGAATTCTCCAGATTTCTTCACCAGGTATGTGGGGTTTTAGAAAGGGGATTGTTCTTCCCTTGTGTCCCCGAAATCCTTCTCAATTACTTCTATCAGTTTTTAAGCCCTGATCTTTCGAATATGAAAATATTCATGTTTATTTTCGTCGATTTCACTTAGAACGATGTTCATGTATATTGTTGATATGATCCCCATAAATTCCTTATCAAATTGTCAGTGTTCATACAAAAAGTGAATTTAAGCCCTAATTGTTCGAGTAATGATTTGTCTTGTTAAATTTCCTCTAGTGAATGAAGAATGCTTTGGGCTGAATTCCTAGAATTTCTTGCTATATGTATATGTTTGGTAAATATCTCATGAATCAGAATGACTTAGTTCGTTGAATGGAGTTCCTATAATTCTTGAATTTCTCTATATTATGAAATTCCCATACTGTTAGGATAAGTTGAATTTTCTATTAGCTGCTAGTAGTCCAGACCAGTTAGAACTAGAATCTCTCCAAAATCATATCAGTATAGCCTCAGTCAGAATGCTAGAATCCTTAGTAATATTCAGAACATTGTCAACTGATCAGTTTGACTTTAGTTTTAATTCGAGGTGTCAGAGGTGCCTCTAAGTTATCAGAATCAGACTCAGATTTATAATTTTTGGTCCATTAGGAGGTCATGACATTCTAGTATATAGCTCTGACCAGCCCAGGACCCCAGTTCAGATATAGCTTGTTCTTAGACAGTCACGACGCTTCCAGATAAGGAGCTCTGACCAGTCTAGAACCTAGTTTTTGTCCGATAAGACTCTCAGGGTACATGCAGTTATACGTCCCTGATTAGTCTTGGACCCCAATTTCGAGCTATCAGCTTAGTAGTTTAGTTTAGGTTTTTTAGTGGGAGTAGAAGTTAGCAACAAGCGGACCGGGGTTCCAGCGCACCTAGGTTCCCAGAACTACGTTATCAGCGTAGGTTACAGTATTACTTGGCCTGATTGACCCCAGACTTTTGTGATCACTCAGTTCATGCCTTTATACCCTGGCAAGGTATATTGGGTCCTACCGGTGAGGTGTATACATCGGACTCCACGTCTAGCTCACGTGGTTAAATGTCGATTATAGACTCTCCCACTAGTCAGTCCAATCCAGTTTTAGAATAAGCAGCTCAGTTCAGTTCTAGTCCACAGTTTAACTCAGTTCAGTACAGTATCTCAGCCTCAGTGTTTTAGACTTAGGGCATGTCCCTGACCATCAGATAGGGTCATCTTGACCATTTCAGATTGTATCACTAGTTTAGTTCAGCATACCTGTTGGTCATCGCGTGTCATTTCAGCTCAGACTTTATTTTCAGTTATGTTTCTCCCACTTACTCAGTACATTCAAAGTACTGACACATACTTTTATGTTGTATCATTTCATAATACAGTTGCAGGTTCTCAAACCCAGCACCGTTAGTTGCTGCAGTTCAGATTCTCCGTTTCAGCAGTTGAAGTGTGAGTCCTCATCATCCGAGGGCACTATTTTCCTCTTTCAGTCACGTATTAGTTTCAGTTAGACTTAGAGTTAGCTGGGGGCTTGTCCCAGCAACTCCTCTATTAGATGATTTTCAGACAGACATGATTTTCAGATTTATCAGCATTATTCTATTGTTTGATCCTTATGTTTTCATACTTGCCTCTTATGAATATTTTATGATATTATTTCAAAGTTCCGTTATGCATGTTTACTCAGAATTCTAGTAACTGATAGACAAGGGGTTGACTTGGAGTCACTTGTGGCTTCAAGTACAGTGTTATGCCTAGGGTTTAGGCTCGGGACATGACAAACTTGGTATCAGAGCCAGGTTTAGAGTATCCTCGGAATGTCTGAAATCCACATCGAGTAGAGTCCTTTACATGGGTGTGAAGCCCGCGCACTTATGACGAGGAGGCTACGAGATGTTATTAGGAAAACTCCTTTTTGTTCATATTCTTTATTGTGCGTTAAATTTCAATTTCAGAAATGCCCTTCTATTTCGTGCTCTATTTCGTTTCAGTGAACGCATGCCTCACAGACGTGGTAATGAAAGAAGGGTTGGTAATAATAACAAACCTGCCCCACCGGCTCTAGTACCCCCTCAGGATGACACAATGTCCACTGCTGAATTCAGGGCGGCTATCCAGCTGCTTGCTCGAACAGTCACTAACCAGGTGGCCCAGCAGGTTATCCCGGTCAACACAAACGGGTCTGCAGCAGCTGCTAGGGTGCGAGACTTCACCCGCATGAACCCTCCATCATTTCAAGGATCCAAGGTGGGGGAGGACCCTCAGGAGTTTGTGAACGAGATTAAACAGATTACCCGTATCATGGCTGTCAGCTCCTCGGAGAGTGCCGACCTAGCTTCCTACTAGCTCAGTGGGGTAGCTCAGGTCTAGCATGACCAGTGGAAAGAAGGGCGGCCAGCAGGAGCTGTAACAGTGGAGTGGGAAGAATTCCACACAGCTTTCTTGGACAGGTTTTTTCCCTCGGGAGTTGAGGGAGGCTAAGATGGCGATGTTTATGAACATGAGACAGGGCAAAGAAACTGTGGAGGAGTATGCTCTGGAGTTTACTAGGCTATCTAAGTATGCTCCAGAGATGGTAGCCGAGCCAAGGGCTCGCATGATAAAGTTTTTAAATGGAGTGTCAAATCTGGTCCTCAAGGAGTGTAGGACCGCGATGCTGATCAAGGACATGGACCTCTCTAGTCTAATTGTTTATGCCCAGCAAATTGAGGCAAAGAAGCTGAAAGATATGGAGCAAAAGAACAAGCGGGCAAGAACTGGTCATTCAGACTATGGCTATCAAAAATTTGGCATTAGTAGCCTCCCACAACAGCAACAGCAGCAACAGCAACAATAGAGAGCCCCAGCACACAGCTCAGCCAGCACCCCAACCTTTCGGTCCCGCCAGGATCAGAGGGGCGGAGCATCTGGCTCTCAGTCACAGAGTTTCAGTGCCAACAATAAATATTTAGCTTGTCCCATGTGTGGTAGGAATCACCCAGGAGAATGCTTTTAGGGACGAGAGGGTTGTTTTGGGTGTGGACGGCTTGGACACAAGCTTAGGGAGTGCCCGTCAGCGGGGTGAGGGAGATCACAATCTAACACATCATCAGCTCTAGCAGGTCGACCAGCCCAGCAGGCTAATACAGAAGGTACAGATGGCAGTCTTCCATCTAAACGTATATGCCCGTTAGTAGAAAAGCTCACCTGACGTAGTTATTGATATGTTACGTCTCTTCCATCTAAACGTATATGCCCTCTTAGATCCAGGAGCTATTCTTTCGTTCGTAACTCCATATATAGAAGTTCAGCTCAGTATAAGTCCAGAGGTTCTCTCAGAACTCTTCTTAGTCTCTACCCCAGTTGGCGAGTCAGTTAGAGCCAGCCAGGTGTATAGAAATTGCCCAGTTTCCGTCCTAAACAAAGTCATTCCAGCGGACCTAGTAGAGTTAGACATGGTCGATTTTGACCTCATCCTCGGCATGGACTGCTTACTCTCCTGTTATGCCATAGTTGATTTCAGAACTAGAGTTGTCAAATTTCAGTTTCCTAATGAGCCAGTTTTAGAATGGTCGGCCAACAGTTCAACGCCTAAGGGTAGGTTTATTTCCTACCTTAAGGCCCAAAAACTTATTTCCAAAGGATGTCTATATCATTTGATTCAGGTCAAGGATTCCAACTCTGAGACCCCAACCATTCAGTCAGTTCTAGTTGTCAACGAGTTCCAGATGTATTTCCTAAGGATCTCCCCCGAGTTCTCCCTGAACGGAAAATAGACTTTGGAATAGATCTCCTTCCAGATACTCAGCCCATCTCCATCCCTCCTTACAGAATGCCTCCAACTGAGCTTAAGGAGTTGAAAGAGCAGCTAAATGATCTTCTTGACAGGGGTTTTATTAGACCCAGCATCTCTCCCAGGGGTGCTCTAGTGCTATTCGTGCGTAAGAAAGACGGTTCCCTCAGAATGTGCATAAATTACCGTCGGTTGAACAAAGTCACAGTCAAGAACAGATATCCCCTACCTAGAATTGATGACCTGTTCGACCAACTTCAGGGAGCCAGTTGTTTTTCCAAGATAGATCTCAGGTCAGGATACCATCAGTTAAGGTTCAAAGAGTGTGACATACCGAAAACAACATTTAGAACTCGGTATGGTCACTATGAGTTTGTGGTGATGTTCTTTGGGTTAACGAACACCCCAGCAGCCTTCATGAATTTGATGAATAGGGTCTTCAAAAAGTACATGGATATGTTCGTCATTGTATTTATCAACGACATTCTGGTATACTCCAGAAATGAAGAAGAATATGCCAATCACCTAAGGTTAGCATTACAGACTCTCAGAGATCGCCAATTATTCGCCAAGTTCAGTAAGTGTGAATTCTGGTTGAATTTTGTGACTTTCTTGAGTCATGTGGTCTCAGGCGAAGGGATACAAGTAGATCCTCATAAGGTAGCAGTAGTGAAGGATTGGCCAAGACCTACCTCTCCTACTGAAATCAGGAGTTTTCTAGGCTTAGTGGGTTATTACCGATGGTTTTTGAAAGGTTTCTCCTCCATAGCCTCTCCTATGACCATGTTAACTTAGAAGAAGGTGAAATTTCAGTGGTCAGACGAGTGTGAGAAGAGTTTCCAAGAGTTGAAAACTCGACTCACTACCGCTCCAATGTTAACCTTACTGGAAGGATCAGATGGGTTAGTTGTGTATTGTGATGCCTTCGGAGTTGGACTTGGTTGCGTTTTTATGCAGCGTGGCAAAGTGATAGCCTATGCCTCCAGACAACTCAAAGTCCATTAGAAGAATTATCCAACTCACGACTTGGAGGTTGCATTGGTGGTATTCGCTTTAAAAATATGGACACACTACTTGTACGGGGCTCACGTGGATGTGTTCACAGATCACAAAAGCCTTCAGTATGTGTTCAGCCAGAAGGACTTAAACCTGCGTCAGAGACGGTGGTTGGAACTGCTAAAGGATTATGACATGAGTGTGATGTATCACCCAGGTAAGGCCAATATGGTGGCTGACGCCCTAAGCAGGCAGTCTATGGGAAGTGTAGCTCACATTGAGGAAGGCAAGAGGAAGCTAGCAAAAGAAGTTCACAGGCTAGCCCGGTTAGGGGTGCAGTTGGTCGATTCATCTAAAGGTGGCGTGGTAATGCAAAGTGGGTCGGATTCATCCTTGGTAGTAGAAGTTAAGTCCAGACAAGATGAAGATCCAATTCTACTTAAACTTAAAGAAGCAGTCCTCAGATAGGAGGTTGAGGCTTTCTCCCAAGGGGGAGATGGGTTTCTTCATTACCAGGGTAGATTGTGCATGCCGGATGTGAGTGAATTGAGACAGCAGATACTGGTTAAGGCACATAGCTCGAGATACACCATTCACCCGGTGCTACCAAAATGTACCGTGATTTGCGGGATATTTACTGGTGGAATGGCATAAAGAGAGATATTGCTGAATTTGTAGCTAAGTGCCCGAACTGCCAACAGGTCAAGGTAGAACACCAGAGACGAGGAGGTATGACCCAGGATATCAGCATACCCACTTGGAAGTGGGAAGAAGTAAATATGGACTTTATTATAGGTCTACCTTGGACTCATCGACAGTATGACTCAATTTGGGTAATAGTAGACCGAATGACTAAGTTCGCACATTTTCTCCCAGTCAAAACCACATATTCAGCTGAAGATTATGCTAAACTTTATATTCGGGAGCTAGTTAGACTTCACGGGGTGCCATTGTCCATTATTTCAGACAGGGGTACCCAGTTCACCTCCCATTTCTGAAAGTCTTTTCAGAAGGGACTTGGCACTCAGATCAAGCTCAGTACAACCTTTCACCCGCAGACAGATGGGAAAGCTACGCGGACTATTTAGACTCTAGAAGATATGCTAAGAGTGTGCGAGATCGATTTTAAGGGTAATTGGGATAACCATCTTCCTCTTATTGAGTTTGCGTACAACAACAGTTACCATTCTAGCATCCAGATGGCCCCATTTGAAGCATTGTATGGTAGAAGATGTAGATCTCCTATAGGGTGGTTTGAAGTTTGTGAAGCCACCTTGAGAGGGACAGAATCGGTTCCTGAGGCAATGCAGAAAGTTCAGCTCATCCAAGAGAGGTTGAAAACAGCTCAGAGCCTCCAGAAATCTTATGCCGATGTGCGTAGAAGAGAGTTGGAGTTTGCAGTTGATGATTGGGTGTACCTGAAAATTTCACCCATGAAAGGGGTGATGAGGTTTGGAGAGAAGGGGAAGCTCAGTCCAAGGTATGTGGGACCTTATAGAATTTTGAGGCGTATCGGCAAGGTAGCCTATGAGCTAGAGTTACCTTCAGAACTAGCAGT
>JACEIK010000173.1:414820-428467 GCA_018107945.1 Datura stramonium | reverse complement strand
ATATAAATTTTAAATTTTTTATTTTCAAAATTATAAATTTTTATTATTTGAATAAGTCTAATATTGTAAAAAATTTATAATACATTAAGATAATTGTGTATATAACTTTAACCCAAACAGAGATAATGGGTTCTTAATACAAGTTTTACTACGCCGTATACAGAAAATCTCTGATAGTATCATATAAAGCCTCTGCCAGTGATTGATCAAAAATCTCCATAACATGATAACCATCTCTAAAGAAACTGAAAGTCTTTATACCTTTGTCTTCCAACAACTTCACAAAACCACGTGCAGCATCCACCTAAGGGTCTTCAGAGACACCAGTCACCAGTACCTGTTGGATGTTCTATTTATTATTGCTATCGTTTAACGGTTCATTTAATAGAATATGTGTTGAAGGAAGTTGAATAACTAGGCAGCAGATTAGTTAATATATATATAGTTAGAGTCGGTAGTTAATTAGTTAGTTCCAAAAGTTAGTTATGATAAGGAAATTATACTTGTATAAATAGACACTTGTATGTATCATTACACATACTTTTGAGATCAATAAACTTCTCTTTATCTCTACTCATTCTCTGCTTCTTTCTCTCTATTTGTTCATTGGTTCTTCTCTTCCATCTAGTCTGTGTTCTTCATAAACTTCTGCTCAAAAAAGTTAAAGAACTTCATTCTTTTACAGCTTAATCACATGGTATCAGAGAGAGGTCACGAGTTAGTGTGATATGAAATTGACAGAATTGATAAAGAAGTGGAAGGCATCTAGTTCTTGCTACAGATCTCTCAAGAAAATCTGGAAGAAGCAACAATGGCAGCATTTGGAAATTCGAGTGCAGATGTGAATCCAGGACACAACTCATCCTCTCTACCTATGGCTGGGATAGACTTCAATCATCCCCTTTTTCTAAGTGCATCAGATGTAAGTGGCATTCAAATTATCTCATTTCAATTGATTGGGGCTGAAAACTATTCACTGTGGTATAGGTCTATGAGAATAGCACTTCTAGGAAGGAATAAACTAGGGATGGTGGATGGAACATGTTCCAAAAATGAGTTTTTAGGGCTGGAAAGTCATTAGGAGAGGGTAAATATAGTGGTTCTTTCTTTGATAATGAATTATGTAAGTAAAGGTCTTTTTGGAGGCATAATGTATGCATCAAGTGCACAAGTTGTTTGGGAAGATCTGTATGAAAGGTTCAACAAGGTGGATAGTTCAAGAACTTTCAATCTACATAAGGAGATTGCAACTTTGAGTAAAGGAACAGATTCTGTGTCTACCTATTTCTCAAAAATGAAAGGGTTATGGGAAGAATTTGAAGCATTAGTTCCTGCACCTTCTTGTGATTGTCTAAGTCAAGAGAGTTTGTGCTTCATCTGCAGAAACTGAAGTTGTTTCAGTTTTTGATGGGTTTGAATGATTCCTACATGCAAGCAAGGAGTTAGATTCTCCTAATGAGTTCAATATCATCTGTAAATCAGGCATACTCAATGATAATGAGTGATGAAAGTCAAAAATCAGTTGTGGCTACATCAGGAATATTAGGTGCTAATCCAACCAGCTTGCAAGGGTCATATAACTCAGAAATGTATGCAAGAAATGGTGGTAGTCAGAACCAGAATCTACAACATGACACATCACTGTATGTAAGAAACAACAGTAGTGGGGCTGGACCAAGTCGGAAGTTTAAGAGAAACTACAATCTGTTTTGTGAGTTTTGTGAGTTTCGTAAGATGAAGGGGCGTGTCAAAGAAAATTGCTATAAGATTGTAGGATATCCTCAAGATGGGTTCAAGAAAAGAAATGGCAATAGTTCAGCCTACAATGTTGTTACACCCCGTAAATTCTTGACATTTAGATGACCTATTCGCATGTTGGTTAAGAGTTTTAGAATGCCATACATGCTAGAAAAAGGCCCGGGGGAAGANTCTATATAGACCATGTTGGAAAAGAATTTCCCTAGTTATTTACTCCATCATCATTTCTGAAACCACCCAAAAAGAAAAATAATTATTTCTCATTGACTTATAAGCACAAAAAATTATATAAATGTTTTTAAAAATAAAAAATAAAATAGAAAAAACAAAAACCGAAAACGGATTGAAGTTGGAGTAGTCACTTTCATTGGACTAGAAAACAAGTGAAGTCCATCCAATTCAGTGCTTTGGTTCGGTTAACTTGACAGGTATCATTCACTAACCCTTGGGCCCCACAACATCTAATACAGCATGGTCAAGCGCGTGGCGAGAGCAATATAAATATTTGGTGATAGTTCAATAACATCTTCTATCTTAATATAAATATTAATAATTTTTTGTTCGGGTTTAATTTTGTGACCTATAGATCACGTTGAGACAACTTAACCATGGTTCATGCTTCTTTCAAATTGAACACTTTCTTTTTCAATTTTTTTTTTCCTATTACTCCTACTTAATTTTTTTCACTTTCTCTATTCACTAGAACTACTACATAGAAGTGAAGAAGTTGAGAGAAAAAGAAAGAAAAAAAATAGAGTATAGCGACCTGGAAGAACAGAACTTCATTCACACATATTTCTTCTTCTTGGAGGTTTATTTTTTAATTTTTGTTGTAAAGATAGCAGCTGCTGGTTTTTGACTAGAAAACTTGATTTTTCACTGGACTGAGATATTTCTGGTCAGTTGAAAAACTGTTCATTTATTGTCTTAGAGATTTGTTGATTCTGCTCATTTATAATGGATATGTTCTTTCCTCAGTTTTCATGTGTTTGGTGTACTAGTGGTTGCTCAGAGCATTCATTTCTCATGTGGGTTGGTGTCTTTTTTTCTTTTTTAATATGGGTTGGTTTCTTTAGAATAAAGCTTCAGTCTTTAAGGTTCTTTTAGTTGGTTTTACAGTGTAGGTTGGTGTTTTCTTCTTTGTTTTCTGTTTCAGATCTGTTTATGCATTAGGATCAGAAAAAATAATAATTCAAGAATGGACTTCTCAGTAGTGAATCATTTTATGTGTTTGTGCCCCATAAAGTCATTAGTGATTACTATGTTAATTAGGCACTTTTCAATGTTTTTAATTGTGGTTTCTAACGTGTGAGATGAGGTTAAATTAAATGAAGCGATATGAGCGGTAATGATTCATATAGCCGAACACAGCTTACTTGCAACTGCGATGTAGTTGCCTTTTTTGTTATGATGATGGTTTCTAATGTCATTTTCTATGTGTATTTTAGTGTCACTTTCTTAGGCATGATGTTGTCCCAAAGTGTTATATTGCTGTTATACAGTATAAACAACATGAGTAGACATGAAGTAAAAGAAAAAAAAAAGATTTGGATAGATATGACTTGCATAATGACTCTTTTTTTTTGGGTAGCAACTTTCTTTGCATTTTTTTTTTCTGTTTTGGCTTCTTGCTCTTGTATTGTATGTCTGGTTGGTGGTAGTGGAGGTTGTTTCTATATGGAGTTACTTTGAAGGGATGGTGTGTTTTACTTAGTTTAGGTTCTAATTTGGATGTGGATTGCAATTTGCACTATCCATCATGTACCATATTGTTTTTTTCTGTAGTTTTGTACTTTTGCATATGCAGATTTTAAATTTAATTTCTTTCTAAACCAAAGAATCTTCTGAACTACTTCAGGTGTAGCTGAGGGAAAATTAATATGCAGACACCAAAATCAAGGTATTTCTAATTTAATCAGATTTGACAGTAGTCCATGAGCATACTATTCTGCATTCATCTCATCCTTGAAGTAATATACAGTTCTGTAGTTATTATCTATATATTAGAAACAAAAATGTTAACCAGGTGCTCGGAAGTAAATGTCAGGAGTTTTATAGTACTAACATTATTTTATCTTATACCTCAAATCACACGAGCTCCGCGAGCAATGTTCTTAGCAGTAATATGTTCACCATTTCATGTGCCATTGAGTACTTGAAGATCTGCAGCTCAGCTTATGCTACCTCAGGAAAAAAATTAATCGGAAAGGATACTGAAGGGAGTAAGTGATTCGAAAAAAGAGTTTGATGCTTAATAAACACAAAAAAGGAAGGAACAGACGAGTTTGATTCAGTCTATCTTTCCTATTGGTTTTTATGTGATTATCTTTGACAATTTGACATGTAAACTTCTGTAACATGTTAGTACTAGCAATAGAATACTACTATAAGAACTGATTCTGCTCCAAATTCAAATCAGATGCAGTTCCGAATGTTCTATTTTTATTTTTTTGGGTAAAGGTTTCGAAATCAATAATCTGATGGTGATTGAAATCTTTTGAGTGCTACATTTTTGTCTGTACTTACTTGTTTGGCTATCTCATTCACCTTCGTGCTTGTTTTTGGCTGAAGGAATGTAACGGTGGAGGTGCCACAAAGGACATCTCCTGCAGCACCAAAGACTGCCAGAAAACTCAAAACTCCAGGGTCAGATGCTCCTACCAGGACACCTAAAGAGAGGAGTCCCAAAGTAGTTGTTCGCCGTTCTCCAAGAAGTCCAGCATTAGAGGTAAAGAAGAAACTTAAATACTTAAGGTTCACAAAAATTTCTGCAACTAGGACAAGCCAATCAACTATTTGTCATTAAGTTAAAACTTTCATCCTATTAATCTTGCAATATCTCATTCTTATAAATTGGCAGCTACCATGTTCAGTTATTCTTTAATTCTTTTGTCTCGAAATGACCATTTAATATAGCTATTTCTCCCAGAAAGCGTAAAAAAAAAACCTTCACTTTCTGATGTCTTCATGTCTTTCTAGCACTCTTGAATGGGACAGTCTTTACACTGAAACTGTTTAGCTCTTGTTGTGGAAAATTTATGGCAGTGTCACTAAATAGAGTGCTCCATGCCTCTCTTTGTGTGGAGGATATATGGCATGGTCACTACATCGGATGCTCTTCCTAGTATCTTGTTCTTTCTTTCAGTTTCGTTTCTGAGTTGCTGGTTCGAGACACTTGCAGTATTTAATGGAAATTTATTCTATTTATAGAACATCTTTCTATTCTTATTGTTTCTATACTGCTCTCTTCCTGCTTAAAGGTCCTCAAATGTTACTAAGGTGCTCATTGCTCGTATTTGTATAACAGAAGAAGCCTCCAACCGGAGTTTCTGACTTGGAAACTCAGCTTTCTCAACTTCAAGAGGAGCTGAAGAAGGTAAAGGATCAGCTCAATTCATCCGAATCACTGAAAAGACGGGCTCAAATAGAGGCAGAGGAAGCGAAGAAGCAGCTCGCAGCCATGTCAGATCAGCTTGAGGAGTCTGAGAAACAACTAATTGAACTCTCGGATTCTGAGGAAGCTAGACTCCTGGAGCTACGCAAGCTCTCACAAGATCGAGATCGAGCATGGGAATCTGAACTTGAGGCTGTCCAGAAGCAGCATGAATTTGACTCTGCTGCTCTTGCTTCTGCGATGAACGAAATCCAGAAGCTTAAAATTCAGCTGGACCGAGTGGCTGATTCTGAAGCCAATCAAGCTCGCCATGCTGAATCAGCTTATGCTGAGATTCAAAGCTTAAGGGTAGAACTAATGGAAACCCTTACATTGGTCGAAAAATTGAGAAACCAGCTCAATGATAGCAAAGAATCCGAGGCTTCCGCGCTTGAAGAAGTGAGTAAAGCTCGGATGCAGCTGGAAGTGGCAAAGATGACCGAGGATAATCTACGTTCTGAAGGTCTGAAAGCAATGGAGGCTTGCAGATCCTTGTCGTTGGAGTTAGAACAATCAAACAATCGAGTAGCTACATTGGAGGAACTTGTCAGTGAACTCCAAAGCGATCAAGGTATCAAAAACATGAACTCTGCACAAGCAAACGGAGTTAATGAGGAAGCCGAGCAACTCAAAACTGAGCTTAGTAATCTACAAGTTGAGGTAAGTCAACTAAGAGCTGCATTAGAGGTTTCAGAGAGAAGATATCAGGAAGAATATATCCAGAGCACTTTGCAGATTAATAGTGCTTATGAACTAGTGGAACAATCAAAATCTGAATCAATCCAGAGAGAGGCTGAATGGGAGGCAAAGTTAGAGGCCACAAAAGCTGAATTGGAAGAGTTAAAGGAGCGATTAATGAGCAAAGAAGCTAAGCTACAGGACATTTCAGACGAAAATAAGGCGCTGAATATGCAAGTTGAGAAAATACAGTCAGCTAATAGAGAATCTGAATTAGATGCTGTACTGAGGGAATCAGAATCAACTTTGGCAGATTTGAGGGCTTGTTTATTAGACAAAGAGACGGAGTTGCAGAGTATTAAGGAGGAAAATGAGATACTGAAGTCAGAAATGAAGAGGAGGGAAACTGAGGGTAGCAAAGTGAATGATGAAGTGCTTGCCTTGGCAGAAGCTGCTAGAACTGCAGAAAAAGAGGCCCTGATGAAGTTAGGACATTTGACTGAGGAAGCGGATAATACTAGCAGAAAGGCAGCACGTGTGACCGAGCAGTTGGATGCAGCACAAAATGCCAACTCTGAGATGGAAGCAGAGTTGAGGAGGTTAAAAGTACAATCTGATCAGTGGAGGAAAGCTGCTGAGGCAGCTGCAGCTATGCTTTCAACTGGAAACAACGGGAAATACGCAGAGAGGACAGGTTCTTTGGATTACCACACTATTGGTGGGAAGCTGGATTCGCCATTATCTGAAGACACGGATGATGACTCGCCCAAGAAAAAGAATGGCAACATGTTGAAAAAGATTGGTGTTTTATTGAAGAAAGGCCAGAAGTAGAAGCATATCTTGCAGGTTGCTTTTGAATAATCACTGTTTGATTTGTCTGCTAATAACAGTACTGTAGTTTGTGTTTCCAGTTTTGTTTTTTTGTTAATAAATCTACTATACACCTTATGAATCTCATAGAAGATTTTTGTATAGCTATTTGAAATTAAGAACACTAAATGATCTCAGTTGCCAAGATTTGGTAGGCTGCCTAAGGAGATATTAAGTGTTGTAATTTCTTTTGGTTATACTTTCAGTTTATATGGTATTTGGAACAAATTCTGCAAATGTATATTGTAATGAAGCAAAGACACATGATTAAATGTAGAATTTGATCTATTTGATATTTGAAATCTATCAACATTCTATGAAAATATTTACTACTATAATTCATCTAAAACATCACATAATTAACATGCACAATATGCTACTCCCTCCGCTTCAAAATTAGTGGTGTTTTAGCCTTTTGATTTTATTTCAAAATAAATGGTGTTTTACATAATCAAGAAGACATTAATGATATTCTTTCAATTTTACTCTTATTTAAATGAAAAAAGTTCTACATAATCAAGAAAATACTAAAGAGATATGTTTTTCAAGATATTTATTAAGGGTAAGTGGGTAAAATTATATTTTACTTTCTAAAAATGAGTAGTTTTCTTAAGGAGTGTGCCCAAATTAAAAACAACACTTATTTTGAAACGGAGAAAATAGCTTATGAATTATCCTCAATTTCAGTGTATTTGATATTTTAAATATATACGTACTTAATTTTATATCAATGTGAAATTGGTTGAATAGAAAAATATAACCTTTACAAGTTCTCAAGTAAATTACCACATTTTTACCACCATGTCATGATCCTCTTTTGTTTCCTTTTCAATTTGTGGAGTATGAGAAGACTTATTCGCCAAAGAAGATCTTATATAAACGATTTCATATAGTAAATCAGTATTTATGAAATTACACTGAGTATACTGTTGTTGAGATTACGATTCAAAAATACAGTATCACAAGTTTGATAATGAAATTGTAGATAATGAAATTGTATCTTTGCTCTTTCACCGTATAACTTTATTTTTGCGAAAAATATTATTTCCTTTTTGTTTTAATATATTCACTTATAAGTAGGCTTATCATTTTGATTATAGCGTAAATTTTTTGCCGGTTATCTGTTTTTGGGATAACTATAGTAAATTATCCTCTCCTTTTTGTTTTTCAATTCATTAATCTTGAATACATTTAAAGATTATTTTTGAGCAAAGTCAGCAAACTAAAAATTTTATAAGAAAATATTAAACCACGGCTTAAAATTTTGTAAGTTATTAAAAATGTTTAATGATACTTTAATATATGGTCCATATGATTGAGTAATATATGAGCAATCGTCTACAATTAAGAATGCAACTTATGGTATATACTGTTGAGAAAAAAGGTTTAGCCATAAAAATACATTAAAGAGAGTTAGTATTTTGAATTTGAAAATATTATCATCCAGATTATATCAACATTGTAACGCGGATTACAATTGATAGTTATAATACTGATAGAGAAATAGTACCCCATAACATAACATTCAAGGATGAATGTAGAATCATTGAGCGAGGATAATTATTCTGGTTCAGGGAGATGTCGCAACCATCTTTCCCGCATGTTATTTTGTTCATACTGTCGCTCGCCTATTTGATTTTCTTTCAAGCTAGCTTTTGTATGGCAATCACTATCCTAACCTAAGTAGCACTATATGTTGCTAATGTCATTTGAATTTCACTGAAAGCTCTACATTTATATAACAATCCCAAAGAGGAGTTCCTCTAATTTAATGAAATTTTAATGAAGATTCTGTCCTTCAATACTATTCAAAAGAAATTCGGATTGCTAGTCCATCCTAGTATTCATGCCCTCACCCTTTTGGTTGAGCACAACCTTCCAAGTGCTAGGTTCAAGCAACTTCATACCACTTTGTTCTTTTTAATTTTTAATCTGATCTATGCATTCATAGCTTGAAAAAAAAAAGATTTAATACCATGACATTTCAGCTGAATAGAAAATCTAAATAGTTGCAGAAAGGGGCGAAAGATACTTTACTATATACGAGAAACTTATGAAAATCTCTGAATACTCAAGCCTCTAATCAATTAAAATGAGGATCAACAAAAAAAACACTATTTAATATTTCTACATAATCCAATAGTAATATTTCCTTGAAATGTTATAATGAATTTTACAGGTACTGCACCAATTAATAACCCAAAATTTTAAATATTTATTAATTGAGAAAGCAATCTATCAGTTTTAGAAGAGTGATGGGAATGCAGATTATTATACACGAGTTAAACATTAGTCGAAAAAATAATTTTGTAAAGGTCATATTTGCACAACTTTTCTTATATATGTAAGATTAAAATTTAAATGGTGACATCATAGAAGCCAGATGCTCTGGGCCGCCTAATCATACGGTCCAAATCATTGTTAGAGCCCAACTTTCATCTCAAGCGGCCCAAACGCAGAACTCTTTTATAGATGGGTTAGGGTTTTATTTGGCTGCTGCCTCTCCTCATCAGCAACATATCAAACAACCGGAAGTCGGAGTCCTCTGTCACTCAGCAAACATGGGGTATGATTTTTCTTTTCTCCATTTTTTACCCATTTTATTTACATCCATGTGAAGGTTTCTCATCTCCTAATGGCGCTATTATGGAATTAAACAGTAAAAAGAGAGTTTTGTTCTTGTTTTTGTTATGGGAGTCTGATTCTAGCTGTTCGATTTTCTTTATTTTATCGAGTGAATTGTCAGAGGGAATAATTTCACGTGGATTGTTCTATTTCGCCCGTTAAAGATTAACTACTAAAACATGTGTAAATATTTGAGTATGTATAAGCTAGAAGTAGATATTGTAATTTGTAAAGGGTAGAAATGGAGAGTGTTCAATTACGTTAGATCTGTGCCGGGACTAAAAATTGGCAGATTAATTTCTTTTTCCTATGTGGCATAATGCATTTTTATGTGTAAAAGGTATGGAATGAAATGTTCAAAATTAGCTAGGGGCCAGTATGGATTTCAAGTCTGGGTTAAATCCATTGCAAAAATATTTGATATTGGAAGGAATTAGAAAAAACTGGATTTTGAATACAATGTCACCCGGAAAATCCCAATAATGTTGTAAAATCATAAAATATAACAAGAAATGTAGAGATTGAAATTTAAAAAAATTTGAATTGAGAATCAATGATAGGTGGACAGGAGATAAAGGAGTATAGATTGTCCCACTTTGTTTCCCATCGTTTCCATTCGTATAATATCTCAAGTCTGGTTAAAGAAATAAACATGAAGGGAGGTCTGTAAATAAGAGTTAAGACATTTAGGTGAAAGGAACAGGGAGAAATCTAGGGACAGAATGAGTAAAGGGGATAGAATGAAGTTTGGATTGTTAAATTTGAAGATGAATTTTGTGATTTTGAGTTGAAATGACAAAAAGGTTTTTTTTTAGTTGGCAAGAAATGGTAAGTGCATTTAAGGGAAATGAAAAAATGGGGAGAGTGCTAATATACTAGACTCAAGTAGTAGGTTAGCAAAACCCTATATATAGTAAAATCATGCATATTACATCTATATATAGGATTTTGCTAACCTACTACATAGCTATGGTAGGTTAATATTGTTCCCATTTTTAATTTTTCTTATATACCTTTACATAATAGACCTTTGTGGTCCGGCCCTTCCCCCACTCCACGTATAGAGGGAGCTTTAGTGCACCAGGTTGCCCTTAAATACCTTTACGAGCACAAGACATTAAGTAGGCTTTTATACATGAGTGAGTTGTGATTTGAAATAAAAGTAGTATTTAAAGTTGAAGTTGAGAAGGGTATTTGGAAGTTGAAGTTGTGTCTAGACAAGTAGTATTTAGAGTTGAAGTTGAAAAGGGTATTTGGAAGTTGAGGTTGTGTCTAGACATGAAATATAGTTGAAGTTTTGTGAGTAAAAATTTGAAGAAAAAAATCTTGTAACTCTTAAAACTTGTTTTTGAAGCTTCAAATTTTATATTTCAAGTTTGAAGTTGAAATACTGAACCAATTTAGTTCTGTTTTCCAAACTTCAAATTTTATATTTCAAGTTTGAAGTTGAAATGCGTAGCCAATTTAGTTCTGTTTTTCAAACTTCAAATTCTATATTTCATGTTTGAAGTTGAAATAATGAGTCAAGTTAATAAACAAACACTTATTTGAAAAATTCTCCTAATTTTCAAATATTTTGAATCTTATCTGTGGCCAAATGGGCTTCGAACGTCATCACACCCTACTTAGATGCTAATTTTACCCCAAAGTCAAACCATTTAAGAAGACAATTTAATATGTAAGCTTTATGTATTTCATAAAACAGTATACTCTTACATTATCCATTAAATTGTCTACTTAAGTCTTGTGATTTTGGGGACCAAGTTTGCATCCTATAAACTATAAAGCATTCTTAGCTCTATGATGTATACAACTCGAGTGAGATTATCTAATAATAATAATAATAATAATAATAATAATCTCTACATGTTTCTCTATATCTCTGTTCCTATTTTACTTTATCTTACATGTTTTCTGTTAGGTACTTAATAAATGACACTAGATATAAAAATCCTCGGTAATTCACATGCCTCAACAACCCAAATGGTCCTAAAGTCTTGGTAGAATATATTGGGACCACCCTGAACTTGACGTGTTTTATTCAGTGCATGCGTAAACTTTATGTTGCCTTAGTTGCTCCTCAAAATATCCTCGGTAATTCACATGCCTCAACCCAAATGGTCCTAAAGTCTTGGTAGAATATATTGGGACCACCCCTGAACTTGACGCGTTTTATTCAGTGCATGTGTAAACTTTATGTTGCCTTAGTTGCTCCTCAAAAAAGAACTTGGCATTTCAATAGTTTGACTCCTTTTAACAACCACCTAGCATGGAAAGTAGATTCAAACTATGTTTGGATGTGAGAGTAAATAGTTAGTAACATCATATAAATCTAACCATAAAAAATGTAAAATTCACTATTTCTCCTTGTTTTTTTTCTCCAATCCCCTATGTTTCCATCTCTCCCTTTTTCCTATATATTCTCTTCTCCACATTTCCCTTCCTCTGTTAGTATGCAACTTATGGTTTTCCTTCTTTTACCACAATTTTCAGTTGTTTCCATTTTCCTCTGACTCCATTATTGATATATAACATTTGTCTGCTTTGTTAATATGAAAAAGTTCCTCTCATTTATGTTCCACTCTTTTTAAATACATAGTAGTTTCAAACTATGTTTGGATGCATGGGAGAGTAAATATGTTTTCAGTCACATGATATATTTACTTTACCACGCACCCAACAAATTTCTATGCAAGGTGGCTAATAAAGGGGGTCAAGGTTATTGAAATGCCTAGTTTGAGGGGTAGATAGAGCAACGTACAATTCTACATGTGCACTAAATAAAATGTGTCAAGTTTAGGAGGTCCCGATGTATTCTGCCAAAATTCTTTTGATTAGATGTGAAGAATAAACCCTAAGCACTAATTAACACATTTTGTGGTTGAGAGGAAAGATCATTGCCCATTAAGATTATAGTTGTGTTGCATTGGATGATTAGTTCATTTTAGATACCTATGATTTGTCATGGTATAGCATCAAGTAATGTCTGCAGTGTTCTGTATACTTTAGAAGGTACTAGTTTAAGGGGGTATATTTAGCCATATTGCTCGTTAAGCTATATATGTCATTATGGGTTGAAATTTGCAGGAAGACACGTGGTATGGGAGCTGGACGCAAGCTGAAGTCCCACCGTAGAAGGCAAAGGTGGGCTGACAAGTCCTACAAGAAATCCCATCTTGGGAATGAATGGAAGAAGCCATTTGCTGGGTCATCCCATGCCAAAGGCATTGTGCTCGAGAAGATGTTAGTCCACTCTATTTATGCTTACAATGTCCTCCAAGCCATGCGGATTTATAGCCCTTTGCTCTAACATTCTAACTTGCTGGAATGTCTTGTGCAGAGGTATTGAAGCTAAGCAGCCGAACTCTGCCATTCGGAAATGTGCTAGGGTTCAACTCATCAAAAATGGGAAGAAAATTGCTGCTTTTGTCCCCAATGATGGTTGTTTGAACTACATTGAAGAAAACGTATGTCCTCTCATATCTCTTTTTTCACGCAGACACTCAAAATTTCCTCAGTTTTCTTGTTGCTGACCTTGTCACATTGCAGGATGAGGTGTTGATCGCTGGATTTGGTCGTAAGGGACACGCCGTGGGAGATATTCCCGGTGTCAGGTTCAAGGTTGTGAAGGTTTCTGGTGTCTCTCTCCTGGCTCTCTTCAAGGAGAAGAAAGAGAAACCTAGATCTTAGGTTGTGCCCTCTTTTGCCAAAATACTTTCAAGCAATGTAACAGGCTATTAGCTATGAGTTTGTGAACAAACAGTTTTTGATCTAAGTATTGTACTGGAATTTTGATTCTTCTACGAAGTTTATATTTGTTACCTTAAAAGTATGTTGTAATTAATCCCCCTACCCCACATCCCCCCAAAGAAAAAAAAAAGTATTACCCATAATGTCAGTAATTACCTTAAACTTACTGACAAGTTTCCAATGAAGTGCATCATAAACGTTGTCACCTCGGACGGATTCAACCAATTGAACGAGTGAGAAAGCTCAAAGTATACACCCATTAAGTTTGAGGCAGTAACATTATAGGACGCATTAAAGAAAATAAATTGATATTAATTAATTTTTTATTTAATTTGTGTATAATTAATAGGGGGTGTTTAGTAGAGTGTATAACAATAATGTTGAGATTATTTTTATGCATAATTTGGTTTGGTATATCAAAAATAACATGTATCGCAAAAAAAATAAAAAAATAAAAATTGTGTACATATATAGAGGAAAGGATATGGAAAAGAATTTGAGGGGTAATTGCGTCTTAAGTCATACTAATGCAT
>JACEIK010000173.1:389283-399956 GCA_018107945.1 Datura stramonium | reverse complement strand
CCTTCAGGATATCTTTATCATTTTCATTATTATTTCAATACTAATTACTAAATTCTAATTTATATTTTTTATTTTAAGATTATTTATGTTTGTCCAGCATATCAAATAATACATAATACTTTTTTCGTTTTATTTTATTTGTCTTATTTTTTTTTTAATAGCTCTTTAATTCTAAGCTTTCACTTAATATGTTTAAAATCGCACATTTAATTTTTATTTTTATTCTTTTAAATGGTGTGTCAAATTAAAATCATAATAAATAAATTAAAATTAAAAAATAATTATTTAATTATCTCCTAACCAATTCTATGAAATAGCCTTATTTGTCTCATTCTGAATCTGATAACCAAATGGCCCCTTAATATGTTTTTGTAGTTATCTTTTTTGTTCTCTTTAGTGAGAACTGAATCAATAATCTTGAAGAAAAAACAAGAACAAAGAGGTTAAATGTTGTGATTAAATTAATTAAGATAGGATTGGATTTAATTTAATTAAGTATTAGTACTAATTAATTAGGTGGTTGATAAAATATCGTATCGCGAGGGAAGAGACGTTAAGAAAACACGAGAAATAAGGGGCACAGTCTTTTTACTGGGAGTGTACTTCTCAGCAGAACTGTTATATTGACTTTTTGACAAAATTAACCCTAGTAAAAAGATAAAAACAAGTACAGTAAAAAAGTGAATGACATAAAATAACAGTTGTTTTTTTTTTTTCACTTTGTCAGTAGAAAACCGCAGTTAATTAGTGAAAGTTGGATTGTAAGGGTCATTTCACGGGAACTAAGTTATGGGAACTTAAGTTATTTTGGGATTTTATTTTATTCTTAATAAAAAATAAAAATAAAGAATTTGAGATTAATTTTTAACAGGTTTATTTATTTTACTGAAATAAAATCATGAAATAACTAAATTTCGATTAATATTTCACATTGAGTTGGGATAAAAATAACATTAATAGCTCTGAGATAACTAATTCCAAGATAACTAAGTTAGAGATTTTGTCCCGAACCAAATTGTAAAATAAATTTAAACTTACTTTCGAGACTATTTATCTCTTAATCCTCATTGAAGGTAGATAAACAATCCAGTTATTTTAATCTGAAATTATTTGTTTCCTTACAAAGGACCCCTAAGTGGATATGGTTCGCCGTTAGCTCTAGTAGTTCTTCTCATGCTTCCTCAGTTGCCTGGAAGCATAGGCAATCACCTCTCACAATGAGTGTTGTTTTAACTTATTTTAAGCTTATTTAAAAAATTAATAAATATAAAATATAATTTATTAAAAATCGAACACTATTAAAAAGAAGAAGTTCTTTAATCTCCCTCGGTTCACTTTACTTATCATGTTTTGTTTCTCGAAAATCAAATTATATGAATTTTAACCTAAATTTTAAGATGTATCTTTTACTATCTCCGTCTCAAGTTATGTGACACAATTTAACTAGGCACGGAGTTTAAGAAGAAAAGAAAGACTTTTGAAATATATGATCCAAAATAAATAAGTCTTAAATATTTATGTGATTGTAGATATTTCATTAAGGGTAAGAAATAAATTTTGAATCTAAATTATTTCTAAATATAGTAAGGTGACATTCTTTTCGCGATAGATTAAAAAAAAAGTTATACCACATGAAATTGGAACATAAGGAGTACTATTTTGTCTTAAATTTCTAAAGCTATACTTATTTTGTGATTTTTTTTAGTAAAACGACACTTATCTCAGGATGAAATAATAATTACACGTGAATTTGTAATCTCTTTGCAAGACTAGATATTTTATGTACATATTTTTTATAATTGGTATAATACTATTTTTAGATTTATAAGCTCTAGATAAGCCCCTAACTTTTGATTACCTGTCGTTTCTTGTATTTTTTTGTTTTAGTTAATGTTTGACATGTTTTTTTTCAATCGTTTCTTCCTTTTTTGAATTGCTTTGATTTATTTATCCTTGAGTCGAAGGTCTATCGGAAACAACCTCTCTGTCTCTAAGGCAGGAGTAAGGTTTGCATACACTCTACCATTCTCAGATCCTAATTTTTTTAGGATTATACTAGATATATTGTTGTTGTGTTATAAGCTCCGGATAATTAAGCCCTTTTACATATATGCAATATATTAATATTAGTGGATACAATTGAACTCGTAACTTGTGTATTATAGCTAAGGATTGTGATGATATTTAAGTATTTTTTTTTGTTTTTAATTAGAGATTTCGAGATCGAGTATTGAATATAAAAGTATTTTTGGTCAGGAACATTTTATCTCATGAAAAGGATTTTTCAATAAAAATTTTGATTAGTCGAGCTTCAAAACGGATACCGACAAATCCATAGCCTTGGGATTGCCACTAGAGTGATGCGCACACTCTAAATAGACGCGTCTGTTCGTCGCGATATATTCTGACCGGCTAAGACGTAATAGTGACATAAAAGTAATTGCCTTTTTATAGGATCTGTCTTTTCAATATCCACACTTCATATTTATTTTATTTAAAAAAAAAAGAGAAAGAAAATAGTTCTGATTATTTAATATTATTATTATTTTAATTTGAAGTTCTATAATGGACAAACATAGATAGTTAAGAAATAAAAATTTAGTAGTGTTTTATCCGTTGTTTGGTTATTAATTTTGAATTATATNATATCAAAATAATAGTATTGAGATTAATTATCTCAAAATAAAATAATAAAAAAATAAAAATATTTCAGAGGTCACTCAAACCCTTTTTCTATTAAACAAAGCGGAACGTATTTTTGTAAGCAGACAACTTCTTCTTAGAAATTATGATCTGTTTGATATTTTACAACACGTTTTAAAAAGATGTGCTCAGTTCTTTGAGTTTTATCATTTAAACCTGTCGTATGCTGAATGTGGTAATTAGAAAACTTACTAAATATAAAAAGAAATATTTTACAAGATAGGCTAAAAAGAAAAATAAGCACTTTAATTGAGATGGAGGAAGTAATATGCATTCTCACCTCATTAAGTCACTCAATTATAATAAATTTATATAATTTGGTCTAAATATCTTGAGCGAACAAGGGCAAAACTTAAACTTACTCATCGTGGCAATATCGTCCGTCCCTTGATAATAAAAAAAATGATTTTTCAAATTAAATATACTCATCTTTTTTTTTACTTGTCCCGTATTGAACTGACGCTTTTCCAAAAAAAATTATTTATGAGAACATTTATTTTACAATCTCACCCTCTACTATATTAAATAGTTTTTGAAATATAAGTTTGAGTATTAGTACTTTATTTACAATAAGATACTAGTAGTACCACTCATAATTATGTTTTGACACATTATTTAAGGAATAAAAAATAAAATAATAATTATATTATATTACTTTTGATTATTATAAGTTATATCAATATAATAGAGAAATTATTGAGGAAATTAATTTTGAAGGTCATTTATAACTTTTTTATGATTAATGCTAATAATAAGGATAACGGATAAAAAGGCAAATTAAATAGCTTTTTGAAATTAGGTAAATAAAAATCAATATTTATTTTATATATAATAGACAAATAAAAATAAATGAATGAATAGAAAATTAAAAAGTATAATCTATATTTTTAGTATAATGTACAAGTAAAAAGAAATTGAGGGAGTATGTTCTTTTATTTTTCACTCGATTTCAAAACTCGTATTAAAATTCTAATGATAAATTTAAATTTATATCGTGTAAAATTTATTAAAGAATAAAACTTTTAATTAACTTTTTTTATATTATCCCGTCATAATTTTTGACAGTGACTTTTCTAAACAAGTGGTTGAGAGGGGAAGAAACCAACATTGTAACAGACATACCACATCAAGCCAACAGCAAAATGAACTTTAAGAATCATTAAATGTTTATTGAATAGAATAAATTCTTTAAATTTATTATTTTTTTAAAAAGCATATTATGAACCAGTAAAAATAAATTGAGGTTACTTTATGAGATTATAGAAACAATTTATGCTCTACGTTTATAGATTTTTGTATATTTACTCAGTTTAGATTTAATTTCAGATATACGATGTTTGAAGTTAGTTTTAACAATCGTAAAATAAGAGAAGAACATCTCAAAGTATGGGTAAAGGATGTTACGTTTTGAGTCTCCCGGGATCCACCACAAGTTGGGTTTGAGAGCCGTGTGATGGGTGACTATCCAGCACGGTTTGGAGCTCATAACTGTAGTTCGTGCGTTTTTACCAGAAATTCAAATATTTTCTTTTATGAACTTTGGATACACATGGCTAAAGTTCAAAAACTTCTCATAAAAATTCAAATATTTTTTCATGAACTTCAACATCGCTGTAATTTGAATATTCGTTCAATCTAAAATTCAAACATTTTTTCATTGCTATTTGACTCGGACCTGTTCTAAAAAAGTCGAGATATTTCGAATTGTTTGTTGACACGGACAAAGTCAAGAAAAACCTCTGAAATTATTTCAATATTGAACCTTGGACATTCAGATATATATATGACCATCATTTTTATCTGATTCAATCATTTCTTTTTAAAATTTAAATATTTCTATATAAAATTCAACCACATATAATTAAAATTCAATCATTTTTTCAACTTTAATTTTCATACAAACACACTTAAACTTCAAAAGTTTAGTATGTATAAAATTGTTACAAAGTGGATAGACATATTTTTAAAATTATTTTAAAGTAGTAATTAAATAATAATTTAGTTAAAAATAAATTTTTTTTTTCNCATCACTTTTTCGCATAAATGAGAATTAACGATTTTCGCAATTTTAGGACATATTTTTAAAATTATTTTAAAGTAGTAATTAAATAATAATTTAGTTAAAAATAAATTTTTTTTTTCCAGAAAAATAGTAAAAGACAAGAAGAAAAGGATAAAGCTAACTGGCAGTTTAGAAAAAGAAAAGGATAAAGCTCAGCAGCAACAGCAGCAACGTAACAGTATCAATGTCATCCTCTGACAAACTTATTTTTTTTTTCTTTTGCCTCCTGCCTTTTACTATCAATTTTTTTTTTCGGCGTTCGATATTTATTTTATGATTTAATTAATTTAAATTTATATCGAAAAATTTTATGATAAGAGATATTTATTTTTTTGAAATATATGATAGTATTTTGTTGACATCTTGAATAAAGAGTTTGCTCGGTTAATGCGTGTTTTAGATCATAAATTTTTAAAAAAATTGTTTTAAAACTTTTGGATAACAGAAAGTTGAAACAAAAGATCCCAGTTAGAGTATGGACCAGGTAGAGTATTGGACTAGGCCCAGTAGAAAGGACCCAAAATGGTGCCCAATAATTTTGTAGGCTTTTCAGTAAATAAATAAATAAATCATGTATTATTCACATGACATTACAGACCAAATAGTAGCAGTAATAAATAAAAGGGGGACCAAACAGCAATTAATGAGTTGCACCACCAGCCAAAATGTATTTTTTGGTCCTGATTTTGTCTCATCTGATAAAATAAAACACCTCCATCAAGCCGAGCCGAGGGAAGACGACGTGGAAATTTGCCTTTTTTAAATTAGTGTTGAAGTGTGAGATATTCGTATCATAATATTTTACGAGTTATGTTCAGACATGACTTTAGTTTCTAAAGAATTTGTTTCACTGGGCGTGTGTTTAATTGCTACAAGCCTATAACAATAACAATAACAAAATTAATGGAATTTCATAAGTGGGGTCTAAGGAGAGCAGAGATTGTACGTGGATCTTACCCCTACCTTAATAAGGTAGAGAGGTTGTTTTTGCTAGGCCCTCGATAAATTGCTAAATGATAAAAATTAAAGATCAATTTGAAAGGTAAAAATACGCGATTTCATGTCTGATTTTCTGTTGTTGTTTTAGGCTGGGCCTAATGGACCCCAAGGAGGAAAAGCCGAGTACAGGGGTTGGATCCCTATTATTCAAGGTTCTTATTGGGCCGAGATCCCTTCACTCTAACGGGCTGTTATGATTCGTGGCCCTTCCTCCTTTTGGCCCACTAACATTTGGACATGGGCCTAAAGGACTGTTGAAGGTTTTTTGTTTTTGTTTTTGGGGAACTCAAGGAAGAGAACCTAACAAGTTGTTGGTTCCGGGTAAAAATTTGTTCACCCAAACTTCATGTGAAAATGCATAAAGTTTAGCAAAATAAATATCCTAAGGTCATGCGGAAATGTCTGAAGTTGAGCCTTGTCAAGGTCACAACATCAATCAAAAACGTTTGAAGTAAGGTCTTATCAAGATCACAACTTTAGACATTTTTATGTGATGTTGCCTTATGTCCACGCCATTGTGCATACCCCTCCACCATTTCTACTCATGCTCGTAGACCCGTCTCAACGACACCCCCATTGACGGTAAAAAATATCTGAAGTTGGTCTTAACAAGTCATATTAAATTTCAGAATCGAAATTAATCGATAGATTTCTCGAAACAAACGATAAGGAAACGAAATATGAAACATAAATCATAGATCAATTAAGCCCTTTCACAAGATCACACTTCATAAAAGAATAAAAGTCAGACGTGAATTTTCAACAACTCCACTTACGTAGGACTGAAGTGGATCCCGAAGCGAGTAACTTGTAAAAAAAAAATTAGCTTAAATAAAACGATATGAACAATGAGAATTCAACTGACCGACCAACCTCAACTTGCTTGCGATTGAGGCAAAATCAAGAATTGGTGGAAATTCATGAGTCCAAATGCTACAACTCCATAGACATCAAAACAAATAAAAATATATTGAAGGTCAAATGAAGGGGCTAAAAATGAAACCTAACCATCTACTATATCTAGTTCAGTTTTTACATCAGAGGAACTTTGCTTCATCAAACATTTGACTCAAAGCTTTTTCCATCTAAACCTCCAATCAAATATCTAACCTAGACCACCTAAAGATTCAACATTTGTACATTAACCTCTTAAAGCAGGAGTAGCAACCATACCACCAGAACCACCCGTGCCCCCGTCGAAAATTAAACAATAAACTAGATAAGGTCCTAACTAAAACTATAATCATCTCTTCAGTATACATCAAACAAATAACTACTCATAGGAACAAACTCTGGCGCCGGTGACATTGGAGGGTCCTCGAAAATAGTTGGTTCTGGTAAAGGTTCTCTCTTTCTTCCCATGATCACCTTCTGAGGTTCCTCAACTTCAGCAGCTCCATGCAGAGATTTTTTCCTCATCTCTACGACTTTCCTGTGAGAGTTTGAGTGCACAGATGGAACAAATGTAGGACTAGCAGCCGGTCGATACTCTGGGAATAGACGTCCTGAACGGTAGCGAACTCCACAAGCATTGCATAGTGTCTTTGGCCCTAGAGGTCCCTCTCTCCACTGAGGTGTCTTTGTGACTTCACAATGGGTGCATTTTTTGACAAAACTAGACTGTTGTGTGGAGGTTATCTTCTTCTTGGAAACATCTGATATCTGTGGCACTGTATCATTGATCTGTTGAGTATAGTTTTTCATAGACTCCTTGGCACCTGATAGCAGTGACAATCTTCTCTTCTTCTCTTTACCCTTTCTGGCATCAGAAATCTTCTTGGATGCAGCTCTTGTAGAAGATATGGGAGCCATCAAAATCCATGGATTAACAGCTGAAGGTCGTGCACGCTTGGAGCGAGGACGTACGGGAATGACAGTGTCATGTTTGATGGATATGCTCTTTCCACCAGAGCAGGAATTGCTGCCTTCAAGAACTGAAACTGGGCTCTGTGTCTGGAATGTACCAGTCCCTTGGGCCTCGGTTTTGATCTGATAGGATAGCACTAAATTAGGAATTCATGTCATATAAGTGAAAAGCAGTTTCTGCACTCTTGCCACTCTTTTAAGAGTTGATTACAAAGATTTTTACCACAAAAAAATGGTGAGGAACAGAAGAACTAAGAAGTTCCATGAGTTCAGCTTTCCATATTTTTTAACATCCGCATGAGTATCCATGCAATACGCTAAAAGAAGATGAACTTTAGCACTTTAACCAGTGATGAACATGTCTTGATGAGCTTGCATGTTTACACAAGTAATTCTACAAGATGAAAATGTTCTGCTGCATCTAAGAAAAACCCAAATAGATGCACATAACAGCTTAAAGCAAAGTATCATGTTAATAGAAATAACAGTTTTAGAAGTTAAAACTAGTTTAATAACTTCAAACCTAGAATAGAGACATGACTGATTCACCAAGTGAATAAGCCACAAAAAACATTTTAAATTTTTGTGTACTCAGACGAAATAGTGAGGTAAGAAAAAGTTCATAACCATTTGGCCCCATGAATTCTTTTATTATGTGGACTTTTTCCTGCAAATTGCTTTCTAATACTTTTCAACGCTGCAGATTAGTTCTGTGCTTTAAGAATAATTTTCTCTTTTCTTAATCTTTTGCGGTCAGCGATTTGAGTGCTTCACAAAGGTTCAATGTCCTCTTATGTGAAACATACAAGTTACTCTTCATTGAAAGATCAAAACTCCAAATGACAGATAGGTAATGAAGAAAAAGGAATTTCCAGAGAGATGCACTTCGTTCATCCAATCTTTCCAGAAACATGAGGTTCATTAATCTTTAAGAAGAACTACAAAAGGAATTGAGAGTTCTTTAATAAGTCAGCTCCAATGGCAGAGACTGTGACTTAGTGTCACTAGTTGCAAGCACTCATAGTAACTTATATAAGCCACATTACAAACTTCATACTTCGAGCAAGCAAAATACTCACAAGGAGAATCTTATACCTGGACAATCCCTATAGTACATCATTGTTCTACGTGTCCAGTATACACTATAGCACATGACAGACGATTGTGATTGGAGCAAGCAATTTCCACCGACGAATTTTCATTAGCAGAACAGATGAAAAAGGAACATCTATCTACATTGGAACACTTACCTTTTTGGACAAGTACAACATATCATTTTTCTTTAATGGCGCCAATTTGATTAAAAAACTTAAATATATATAGCATCTTTCCTTTTCAATCCCGTAACATTTTGCAAGCTGATACAGTATATTCAATTTTATCTTTCAGGCAGAGCTCCATGGTTCTGGCCTTCACTCATGAAGTTTTTACAAATGAGAAACTAAGAGGAATAGAAAAACACAACCAAATAAAATTTTTTTAAAAAAAAGAGAGAAGGGAAAGAGGAGAAATATGTTTTTTTTCGAGAACAGGTGTAACAAGGAAACAAATATAAAATTCTTCTTTCTGAGCGGCTGTTTGGAGAGTGCAAAGGACTACATTTGTAGAAAAACGAAAAAGGACAGATTAGAAAGAAGAAGAAAAGCAATGCCAACACAATCACCTTAAGACAGAGTTACATTGTTTTAAAGAATCAAGCGCGGTCATACATAAGCTGTTCTTTGTTTCTCAAAACCTTGGATTTCCAAACAAGAATGCCATTGCTTTTGTATGTGAATGCATAATAGAAAACTGTAGAGGATTGGCAGGAACAATAGGATAAAGGGTATGTGCGAGTAAAGCCGAATTCACTCCATGCTATTGCTTTCATATGTGAATTCATAATTGAATGTAGAAGCATGGCATGAACATGAAGATAAAAGGGTACATTCCAGTAAAGCCAAATTCACTCCATGCCATTGCTTTCATATGTGAATTCATAATTGAAAACCGTAGAGGCATGTCAGGAACATGAAGATCCAGGGCATGTGCAAGTAAAGCCAAATTCACTTCAGGAGGCAGGGGTATTAACCAAAAAAGAAAAGCACAAATTTCAAGTTTTGACACTGACCCTGGTTTAAACTTCCAAGTCAAAAATATAGTTCAACCCTTATAATCAGCAACATAATAAAGACCTAAAAATGAATTACTAAAACACCATAACCATAAGCTTGCACCGACTCCCACATTTATTTACAACACAAGAAATCAGAAAACACACAACTGCTAAACAGAGCATTCATACATACACAAGCTCTACAAGAAAACTTAAAAACTTACAAGAGGATGGGAATTTGCCACTGCATTCACCTGACCGTTGCCAATGTTGCCTTGAGGCACAGGCGGAAAAGCCATAAGAGCATCGGTAGGGATTGGCCCAAGAAACTTGGACTCACTAGCATCCCACTCTACACCTAGTCCATCTTCTTCCAAACTTTCCAAGGGAAAATCCAAAAAATTGAGTATGTCCTCAAAGTCATCATCAACAATAGGACCAGTAGGAATTCCATCCATATAACCACCATGTTCAACCATAGTCATCTTCTGAGGTAACAAAAAAAGATTGCAACTTTATAACACCAAAATGTTGTAACAAGGAACAGAACAAGGTATTAACCATTAAAAGTGTTCAAAAAGGATTCATGTACAAAATTTATACATGTATGATGTCACTCACCATATAGATTATATTTTTTTTCCAAAATTATCTGTCACTATTTAAGTAAATAATGTTTAGATTTATATTACCTATTAAAAAATTATCCATATAAGGGTAACACGTGTATTTTTAACTTATGCAAAACCTTGGTAAGTAAGTAAGAAAGTTAATAGAGATATATTAGGTAAAATGTACTAAAAATTATACCAAAAATAGGATTCTAATTAGAATCTAAGTATGAAATGAATCTTCATCTATTTTATGCTAAAGAACTTACCAGATTAATTAAATAAAACAAATAAAAACACCCCATTATATTAATTATTTTTTTAAAAAAATATCAGA
>JACEIK010000173.1:375336-388749 GCA_018107945.1 Datura stramonium | reverse complement strand
GATTCCTTAAAAAGATGGAATTTTTGGTAAAATAGTGAAATGGGTATGAGAAAAAGCTACTAATTTTTAATTTTTTCTTTGCATGTAGAGAAGAAAGTGTACTTACCTTTTGGAACAAAAACCCCTTAAACCCTTGAGAATGCCATTGAACTTAAAAGAGGAGATTTTGCAGAGAAAAGAGGACTAACAAAAAAGATAGGGTAAGAAAGGGAGGATATAGATAGAGGGAAACAAACAAATAGAATTTTTTTTTCTTTTTTTAATTTACAAAAAAAGGAAAATTAATAAATAAATAAAAAAAAACTTTTTTCGAAATCTTTTATGTCTGAATGGTGTTTATTTGGAGTTTTGGAAATTTCAATTTTTCAGACTTTAGGTTTTGGTGCAAAAAGGTGTAGTAGTATAAGGGTGTGTTTGGTATACTTGTTCTCGTTTTTATACTTGAGCCGATGGTTTACACTCTTTCTAGCGTTATAAGATAAAAGTAAGACTGTATTGTGTACCTCATTTTTATCGGATCCCACTTATAAAATTTATACTGATTATGTTATTGTTGTCATTGATGATGATGAAGGGTATATCTGGTAAGGAAATTTTTTTTTATGTTTGTAGAGAAAACAAATTATATAAGTGGAGCTCCAAGTTCATTGTCTCCTCCTCGCGCATCTAATCCCCTTAACCCCCACCCTTTCATCATCTCACTCCCGACCTGAACCTCCACTCTCCATCCCATTTCGCCTTCGTATAAATATTTTTAGAATAATATTCTTTTAATTATTTATTGAATATTAGAAAATAAGCAAGAAACTTACTTGACAATAAAAATAATATTACCTAATATAGTCTCACAAAATGAGATTTAAAAAAAGTACATATATGCGGATATCACCCCTACTTCGTGAGACGACTCAAAAAAAGTATATCATAGAAAAAATCTTTTCTTTCCCACCCAAACACACCCTAAGTTAATGAAATAATGGAGTGTGATCGGTGATATGGAGGAGCAGGGAAACTAAAATGGTCGGCGGTACATGTGATTGTTTTGATAAATTTTAGTTCTTATGGTAAAATGACTAATAAATTTAGCTTTTAAATAAATTAAAATTTATATTTTAATCTCATTGTCAATATTTTTAAATTTATTATAGTTATTAATCATTTTTACCATTTAATTACATGTTAAATATGTATTGTTATTTCATATTTGATGATAAAATTATTTTAAAAAAGAAATCCAACAACACATTTTCTGCATAAAAAAATAATAAAAAAAACACATATTCAAATTAATTAAAAATTAAATATCTTGAAATCATATATCACATTAGTAAAAATTAAAATTTATTAATAATTAAAGTACTAAAATAGTGTTGTTCCTAGTAAAGGGTTTAATGATAAATATATATACACGAAAAACATATATTTTATATTCGAAAATTTTATTATTATCGAATACAAACAAGATTTCAATAATTAAGATTGGTGTAAATGTGATAATTGCTGAACTTCTCTAGGAGTAAAATTTTTTTTATTAAAAGTATCGTTCTTATAAATAAATCTTGCAGTATATGAAATTTAAAATTAATCGAATTCGAAATACGAATAATCAAACACCAGAGAAATCAAAAATAATAATTGCTGAGCTGTTGAGTGTGGTCCAAAATTGGTGATGGTCCCTTTTGATCAAAGGGTAGAACAGTAATATCCTATTTCTTGAAAAAGAATTTTTATCTTTTTGGATTCTATATAAAAAAAAAAATCTGACACTAATAATTTGATCTAATAATGCACATCATTTAATATTACTGTGTGCTGATTGGACAGTTTTATTTGTCGAAATGATTTTTAATTTTTTTTTTGTATTTTTGAATTATTTTATAATTGGAATAAGTTATGGAAAATAATTGTAATTGAATTTAATATCATATAATACCACAAAAGAATAGTTCATATCGAGTATAATTGTTACAAAATATATGTATGAAAAATAGTCACAAATTTTTTGTTGTGTTTATATAAAGAATCTATCGTGTTACTCTCTTATTATCGTATTCTTTGATTTTAATATCATTTGATATTTTATTTACTTCTGTTATCGTATTATTTTATCGTTGTTATTATTTTTTTCTTTATTATTTTCAACATGACTTCGTAACTACTATATTTGCTTTACATATTTATTTTTGATATGTTTTATTTAAGTCGAGAGTCTATTAAAAATAATCTTTCTGCGCATACACATCACTATTTTCAAATTCTATTTATGAGATTATATCGAAAATATTATTTTTAATAGTGACTTTATTAAAAGGGAGAAATAGAAGCTAAGGGATGAGATAATTCCCTTTTTCTTTTATTCCAAGACATATAGTGGTTATTACACTCAAAAAGAGAAAAAGAAAAAGATTTTGAAATACAAGTTGTACCATCACTTTTTTTTTTTAAAAAAAAATTGTGATATTTAAATTTGTACCCACCTCAATTAATTCTATAAAATATCTGTTATTTTTCACCAACGCAAATACCGAGTAATTTTATCTATCAAAACTTGAACAAATAGAAAAAAATCACCTAATATTTTTATTGTTATGTGAAAATATAAACGCTATTTGCTTCTTTTGAGGCTCTTCATTGAGCCCTTACTCCCTCCGTCTCAATTTAAATGTCTTACATTTCTTTTTAGTCCGTCTCTGAAGGAGTATTTTTTATATTTAGTAAGTTTTTCAATTCCAATATTCTACGTGGTAAATTTAAGATCAGAAAATTTAAAAGGCTACATATCCTTAATTTAAGACCATAAGATTCAAAAGTCTCTCTATATTTCTTAAATTCCGTGCCCAATCAAACTAAAAAAGGAAAAAAAAGACAACCCCATACACAAGCACCCGCTATGCGTGGAGTCTAGGGAAGGGCCGACCACAACGGTCTATTGTACGCAATACTAGCCTGCATTTCTCCAAGAGGCCATTTCCATGCCGTGACCTCTTGATCACGTGGCAACAACTTTATCAGTTACGCCAAGACTCTCTTTCTACTGCTCAATCAAACTAAGACACTTAAGTTGGATCAGTAGGAGTATTGGGAAGAAAAAAGAACATATAGAGTACTAAGAACCAGCTGCCAAAGAAGAGAACTGAAACTGATGTAAAAAAGCATAAAATTTTACATTAAGCTTTTGCTTTTACCCCACAAAATTGCATGTGAGTGTAGTTCCATCCACTAATAAGGCTAGAGCATCTTACATGCTAACTGAGCTAAAAAAAAAATTTTCAAATCTTCCTATTCAATTTCTTTATCTTTTTTATGGGTCATTTATGTTGGTGATATCATAACTTAAGTTTTGATGTTCTTCTTTTTGCAGTTACAAATAGGACAGCAATAAGAATCACAAAGAGCATGAAAACAGCAACAGCAATGGCTTCCCAAGAAAATGCACTATATGAATCGACGAAGCCACTGTCCAGCTCGTTCTGCAAAATAACACAATCCGATTAAGCCTGCAAATTGTTAGATAGAATGCTGTCGTTGAGAACCATATGCCTTACATATAACTATAGGATGAGACGTTAACAGGCACTAGCGCTTGTAGCTACTGCAAAGATGAAAGATATGTTGAACTAATGAGAGAGATCACAGAGGACAACATCAAGTAGATGCAACAGGCAGAAAGCCTTCATTGATGGTTAGGTGTTAGTAAAAGACTTCTCTATTTATATTCACGATTAAGACGAAATGATCAAGCCAATTGGAGGAATGAATAATGATTCTCTGAAACACCACAACTCCTCGTAATAACACACAAATGAAGTCAGTGAAACACCTTTATTTCTTCAGCATCTTGCTGTGTGAATAATAATTCTCAAAAGGCCAGATTAAATGTATTATGCATTGTAAAGCTTATGCAAAGAAATCCGAGTGACATACAAAAATAGACTACTAAGACAGCAGGGAAGAACTGGCTGGAGGATAAGAGAAACGAACAGACACTGGAACATCCAGGAACCACAACCGTCCTTAAGGCACAGAGTGACTTCTAAAACAATTGTAACCAGTATGTGGCCAGATATACACTGAAAAACTCATATAACTCATATAACATGCACATGATATTAATTATAAGCAAAAGTTCTAGGTCTTCCTTATTTATTTATCCCATTCAGAATCACAGGCATGGGCTATGTTAAAAACTAACTAGGTAACGTGGGCACTTACTGTGACAACCTTGTTTTGTAACATGCGTTTGTGTTGATTTGCAAAGATCGTCTGGGCATATTTATAAAGCTCCACATCCAGACGATTTAATGATGTGATCTCCTGAAGAAGGGCTTCAGACACCTGACGACGTCCCTATCAAATTTGAAACTATGGATGTTTATGATAAGAGGATTGAATCCTTGATAAATCTGAAACCAAGTACGTAGAACTGTGTGGGCAAGCATAATGTACTTGGTTTCGTTCTTAAAAGTTTACCAACATTTGTCAAGGAAAATGAAAAATGAAAAATGAAAAGTGCAGGATATTGGAAAACAGAATGCAGTTTGTCTACAAAATACCTCCTTTGTAAAATTTGCTGGAGCAATCTTCTTTAGAGAATTTACACGTCTTTCAGACTGGGTCTTCCTTAAGTTCGAAATGCAGCTCTCGTATGCATCCATGAGTTTTCCTGCAGTCATCTGTTATGGTGGCAGAAAAGTTACAGTTCGGAAGTGCTCATATGATGCCATTAGAACAGAAACACATCATTTGGACTTCATAGCAATGGGCTTACATTTTCCTTTGCTGCTTCACCTCGCTCAGCTGATGAGATTTGACTGGGCTTTTGGTATGAGCTGTTGCTCTGAAGTTTGGGCAAAATGAAGGATTAAGATCACAGCTTCATTTGATATTCGAACAGGCACTTAAAGCCAATAGGGCAATTTATGATCACATATCAAGTGAGACAGAGAGCTTACCTGGTGATAAGTTGTATCAAAATCAGATTCTAGCAGTGAAGAGCTCTGTTCTGTGCAAAACCAAATGATGTAACTGTCAAAACTACAACTACGGGTCCTACATTCCAACTTGAACAACACTAAATTCTAGCAGAAAATGTGTCATTCTTGAAAAACCAATCATTGAAACATTTGTATAAACTAAGCTTTTGAAACATTTCTAGAACTCAACTTCTACTTCTGACCAATTCTGGATTTTTGATGAAAAAATAATTAATTTTTTAAAAATGGCACCACTAAGTGGGCTTATCGTAGGGTGGAAGCTTCAGTGACAGGTTCAATGCCCCGCCCATCAAGAAGAAACAAATATAGAAAAAAGTTGACCAGAGTTTGTTCAAATTGATACTCATTCATTGACTATTAAATGCTACCGTTAGAAGAAAAAAGGCAGTATTTCTAGGCATCAATTCAGTTAAATTATATAGCTTCTAAACTGACCAGAGCTGTTCTTAGCAGCATGATCTCCATGTGATCTTGATCCAGTGAACTGTGAAATTGCCTGAGTACCGACTACATTTGCAAACATGGTTGCTGATTCTTTGTGGTTCTCTGTGAGTCCAACATACAACATATCGTCCAACCTCTTCTGCAAAAATTTACAAGTATCTACCATAATTTCGACCATTATCAAGAAGCAGATGTAGCAGAATATATTACACAGAGTCAAACTTAATTTAGTGTGGCTTGATTACCTTTGCAACCTTAAGCACATAATCTCCAAGAGACTGATACTTCAGTACACAGTGACGAACGTCATGTGCCTCTGTCAGATAAGAGTTGTTTGTAAGTCCTGCAACCTATAAATTAGACACTATCAGGAAGATGACACAACTTCAAGAGCATTTCCTTTGGTTTGGGAGAAGGGACCCCCAGCGAGGTGGGAGGGGTTGTGAGCAAAAGAATCGGGTGTTCCTTTTCTTCCCATCCTTCAGATATCAGCAACTAAACTTTAACTAATGTTTCTTTCCCACTCGTCGGACACAAGGGATGTTGTATGCATAGAAGTATAATCAACTAAATAGCCACTTCTTTATCCTGGGTTACTAGATTATCTGATCCCAGTAAATTTGTACCGTATTAACCTACTATGTGCGCCAGGATGGGTTAAATTGATCCTGGGTTTCATGGTTATTGTGATATACTATTGGTGACATTCTGAGCAAAGACAATTACTAATGTGGCCACCAAAACAAATTATGCAGAAACTAAATAAAGTTTGTACAGGATTATCTAATTGTAAATCACCAAACAGCTTGACATGTCACAAGTACCAGAATTTACATATTTGACTTCTGAAAACTAGACATTTTATACATAATATACACGTGCCACAAGCACCCTTAATCTATCATACTTCTCAAAACCAGACATTACATACATAATTAACCCCTCGCATGGACCTGGATACAGAGGCGTATGTAGCCTTGATGTTGTGGGTTCAATTGAATCCATAACTTTCGACGCGGAGCATAAATTTATGTATAAAAAAAATCTTAAGATTGAACCCATAAAATTTAAATGCTGGATCCGCCTCAGCCTGGGTACAAATATACAAATTTATCAACTACAACTAAACAAAGCATGATGTGGAGTGGACGTGAAGTTCTCCTTTTATTATTGTTGTTGGGTTTCTAAAGGGATAGAAACTAATTATCAAAAAAAAAGGGATAGAAATTAGAGAGGTTTCAAAACAAGCAGGTAAAGCCAGTTGAAGAAAAGCTCCTTTAGTTCATTTTGTTCTTTGAGAGGGATGGGAGAGGCATCTCTTACAGCGACCTTTGGTAATTGGTGAAGCAACAGTAGGACGCTCTTTTGAAAGCAGGAAGAGTAAGAGCATTACATTTGCTTATAGCAGAAGATAGTTTTAGCTCAATCTGATGATGTGGACGTTGAACTTGAAGGAACTTGACATGTATGCCACAGTTGCTGAAAAGCTTAAAATGTGGATGTCTAACGGTAGAGAATTCTACTTGAGTTGGAGGATAGATTAGGAAGGAGGCCAGTTAGATGAAGATATGGAAGACAGCTCCCTTGTGTTTAGATGAAGAAAGGAGGATGGATAGGAAGGAGACCAGTTAGATGAAGATATGGAAGACAGCTCCCTTGTGTTTAGATGGAAAAAAGGAGGACGGATAATTGGATAGGAAGGAGGCCAGTTAGATGAAGATAAGGAAGACAGCTCCCTTGTGTTTGTTTAGGATGATACAGAAGGAAAGTCGAAAGAGATTTTCTGAAAGACAAGAGACCAATTTGGAATGTCATATGGGAATTTTCATTCCAATTATAATTTTGGTATAAAGAAAATGTTCCTGTTGTATGAATAGCCGGATGGATATTTTGGAGCTTACAGTTATATCTGTTTAATAGTTTGACACAAATACCAAATGAAAATAGTCATTTATAATGAAAAGAGATAGAAGATTGTTTGTATCCTCAATTCCATGAATAAACGAAAACACTGACCGTTTCGAAAAATCTCTTGTTAAGATGGCCCATAAGAAATATATAGCAGACAGCACTGATCTTTTTGGCACACAATTATGATGCCAGCGACAGTTAACGACGTGATATGCAGTATTGCAGTTGGATGGATCTTCAGAAGAAGAAAAGAAGGTGAAGGATCACGGAGAGTAGAAACTTTGTCTCTCATGTGGATATTGAAGAAAGAGAGAAATAAAAGAGCTTTTGAAGGGGTGAAAAGTACTTCTTCACATGCTAGTTATTTTGTACTGTAAATTTTTGGTGCACCACAAGGTTCCAATTAGTATAGTTGATTGGGTGTTATTGGTAGAAAACATACTCTTTTGTGTAAGCTCGCATCTTTTGTATCCACTTGTATGCCAGGAATCTTTTCCACCATATCAATAATTTATTATTTTATCAACGGAGAAGACAGCCTACAAGAATGAGGTCTGGCACCTTGTATGATACACAAATGAGCAGGGGCGGAGCTAGAGTGTCGGCTACAGGTTTGGCCAAACCCAATAGCTTTGGTTCAGACCTCGTATTTATCTTTAAAATACATTGAATATGTATAGATTATTAATTTAGAACCCAGTAACTTAAAAAGATTAGAATCTAGAACCCATAAGCTTCAAAACCTGGCTCCGCCTTTGCAAATGAGCAGTCACAAGCTCTTCACACCGGGAACAGAAAAAAATAAAAAACAAAACATTGCCATCAAGCCAATCTGGAAGATGATACCTGCTACTATTTTTTGGTATGTATGATTAGAAAGGAACAACAGATGTTTTGAAGGTTAATCAACTCCAAATCACTCCCTCAATGCTAGATTCTTTCTATCTTGTATAGTTGGCATAACCTTCCACCCATAAATTCCCCTGAGAACCTTTTGAACTTTGTTATCTCCCTGGTGCTAGTTTAGTCTTTTTTGTAATCGAGCTAACGAAGTTTTGTTATCTTCCAAACTTTTGTATTATTCTGCATCTTCTTGATGCCAGCAATGAAATTTCTTATTACTTTTTTAAGACAAAAAAGCATCCAACATTGCTCTTGCATATAATAATGTTATTTTTTTCTTTCTTTTACTATCTCTATGAAAGAGTCCCTCCTATGCTACACCCAAAGAAATGATAAAGAGTCTCGCCTTATATCATTATTACTTCTGCATTTTCTGCATTAATTGAATAATCTGTTTTGCAAAAACTTCCTCAAAAAAATAAAATTGTCACGGCAAGAGATTGTTTCATGATAAAGCATCTGGCCCACAAGGCAGTATCTGAGACTGGTCTAGGGTCAAGATATTCAAAGTTGAAATCAATTTGGAATTTCATTTCAGTTTGCCAATGTCTTCTGAAAAAATGAAACGAAAAAGAACCCAACCACAGTTCCAGTAGACAGTTAAACAACAACTAACCAATAAAGCAGAAGAACAACCTGAAATATATAGTAAAATACGAACATAAGCATGTCGTTTACAACCTTCACCCATAAGTTCCGAGTTGGATCCCAAATTTAAGTTCTTGTAGAACTCCAAACAACAGAATGCAGAAAAAGAAAAGGACGACGAAAGGTTTCATATTGTAAATATAAAACCAGGCAATACCTGAAATGTGGCTCCATTGTGGAGGATGTCCTGAGCAATAGGGTGGTTGATATACTCATGTAGAGGCATTACCATCTCCTCCATATCATATGGATTAGTGCTTGTAACAACAGAATGGCCATTTTGCTCTCTTGCTTCCCTCTGCAGTCCAGAGGATATGCAACATATTAATGATTATGCAAGACAAATTCATAATGCTACAGAAAAATGCGTGACAGAAGTTCCTCCCACCTTGCCGCCCCTGCCTCTCCTCCTCCATATCAAAATGGGAAAACCCATTAAAAGATTATTAATCATTCTAATTGTATTTTCTAAATACAAACAATTGTTCTGCATCCTGATATTTCATTGAGATATGGTTCCTAATATGCTAATTAGTTTTATGATAAATTCTCCACAGTTGACACTCTTTTTGGTTGTTTTAAAGAAATTCTCTAAAGTTGACACCTTTGACAGTGCTAGAAGGATAAGAATACTTCCACTAATCATCTCAATTCATTGGACACCATTATCAATCAAAAATAGATAGACAAGGCAATGTGTTTTGGACCAGTTGTTGTACACTAGGAAGATGAATTATCTAATACTGTTAGCACAAGCATCTGGTACTTCATTTAGCAACAAAATAAATGCAACTAAGAAGCATCTAAATAAAACAGAGAGATGAAATGACTGAGAAACAGGAAATCTGCGACTATCACTGCCTCAAGAATGGCTGATAAAGTACAGACTACACTGTGGAACATGCTCGAAAAGAAAACAATGATAATTTTGTCTTCCGATGACAAGGAAGCAGAAAATGATCAGTAAAGGAGCCCATACGACAATGTGGGCTAGTAAGGAACTATCTGATAAGCATATTGGCATTGACAGAATCTAAATATATTTGGAGGAATAGGAAGGGAAACTAGATAAGACAATTATGTTTTTCAGGTTGATATATTTAGTTGAATAAGGTTTTCAGATATATATGCTATAATTTGTTACTATATAGGCAAACTTAGATAGTAAAGCTCACAGGGCAATATGATGAATTGACAAATGCTGTTAAAAAGACATACCCGAGCAAATAGATCTTCTCTCATCCAAGGGACCAAATACTTCCATGGCCAGATATCTAGAGTGCTTATTGTATTTCTTGAACGCAGCCGTCCAGACATTTTAGTGGCAGATGTTAAGTTAGGGTGCACCAAGAACCTAGCTGCTACCTCCACGGAAAACTCATAGGCGCTAAAAACACGGTCAATTGGATTCCTAAGGATTGTCACCACAGAAGTTTCATCCTTGGGAAGTTTGGACATCATGCTGTAGTCGTCATGAGTAACCAACAAGCGGCATTTTGGTTTTCTGCACCAGCAAAGAGAAGTAGTAAAATTGAGAGCAACTATTAATAAATTTCCTGAAATGAAAAAGTAAAAGGAAAAGTGGAAGCAGAGAAAACAGATATAACAAATTGTACTAATCAGAATTGTTTCTCTTTTACAAGATATTACCATAGGAAGACTGGTTGAAGTAAAAGCAGAGCAATTTAGTGCTCCTGCACATTTCAAAATGATTGATATAATAGTCTCTACCTTGGACGCTTTGAAACAACCAGACCTTACAAAACTGTATTTAAGTTTGGCAATTCATTTATTTCTTCTCAGTAAAGCTACATACTTTGATTTCTTTAATGCACCCACTAACTCTAACTTCCAAAATACACAAACAGGAGTACAACAAATAATCAAATGGATAGAAGTGACCCTATCATCAGCAGTGTTTACTTTTTCTAAGACAGCAACATCAGTATTCGCTATCAGAGGCTCCACTGGAATGTCTAATGCAATTTGTCATTTCAACTGAAGTTATAAGTTTGCTTTGGTGATGCTCCAGAATTTCCAGGAAAAGGCCTTTTTATAGCTTCTAACAGAACATCTAATAACAAAAACATACCCAGCGCATTCCCACAAAGTGGGGTCTGGGGAGGGTAGTGCATGCAGACCTTACCTCTACCTCAGAGGCAGAGAGACCGTTTCTAATAGACCCTCGGCTCAAGGGTAAAGAAATCAATCCAAAAAAAGAAGTAACTGATGAAACAAAGAATGTCAAATATTACTAAAGCAAAATAATATGATACCCAAAGTACAAGAAAGAAAAGATAAAAACAAAAATCTATGGGCAAGACACTATAGGAGACGACTACTAATATGGGTAGATTAGCTAAACAACGCTCAATTCCCTACTAACCTACTACCCTAGTTGTGTCCTCCACAATCTCCTATTTAGGGTCATATCCTCGATAAGTTGAAATTGCGTCAAGTTCTATCTAATCAGCTCTCCCCAATGCTTCTTCAGTCTACCTACAACTCCTGAAACCATCCATCAGCACTCTCTCAAACCTCCGCACCACGGCATCCGGACATCTCTTTTGCATATGTCAGAACCATCTCAACCTTACTTCCCGCATCTTGTCCTCCACCGAATCCACTCCCACGTTGTCCTTGATATCCTCATTTCTAATCCTATCTCCCCTGATATGGCCACACATCCATCGGAACATCCTCATTTTCGCAACTTTCATCTTCTGACATGAGATTCTTGACCGGCCAACATCCCTCCTGTACAACATAGTTGGTTTAACTGCCACTCTGTAAAACATGCCTTTAAGTTTCAATAGCACCTTCTTATCACCCAGGACTCCAGATGCGAACTTCTATTTCATCCACCCTGCACTAATACGATGAGTGACATCCTTGTCAATCTCCCTACTTCCTTGAATAATAGACTCAAAATACTTGAAACTTCCTCTCTTTTGAATAGAATGTGTATCAAACCTCACTTCTGCGTCAGCCTCATGCATCACATTGTTGATAATGAACATCTAGCAACTTTGGAAATAGTAATGTCCAAGATTTGCCAAACAATTTAATGCATAAAGAATGAAGAAATATATTACCTTGGATCAATCCTTAACTTATCATACGAACGCGGACACTCCAAAGAACTGGCATAAAGCTTTTTAAGAAAACTGCACAAATAGGATTACATAACCATTAGCTAATATGCAGATTATATTATGAAATAATTCATAGAAACAGTTCTTTTCCTTATCTCAGTTCAAAGGGAAAGGAATTTATCGAGGGAAACCATTTTTACCAATGAAAATATGTTCGCCCTCCAGTCCTGGGGACATGAAGAAAAAAGAGCAAGTTCTGCAAGACATGTTTGTCATCTTTGACTTCCAAATCGAGTGAAGAAGACGCCCACTGCTTGACAATGTGTTCGCACTGCTCGAAGCCATCTTTGCTCTCAGTTGCCTTTGTTATGGTAGAAACTGGGCACCAAATAACATTATCAATTTCCAGATAAACATAAATCCCCATTCCCCTAAAGTGAGCTCCATGACATGCTTATGAGCAAATCTCTATGAACTTCATATGAATTGTATGCATAATGGTTCACTTGCAAAACTTCACAAACATAAAACACAAGCACGGATACTCTTTTTTATATCTTCATCATGACAACATTTAAAACATCAATGTTGTGAAACATCCAGCTTGTGATCAGAAGAAGAAAATTTTCAAATCACATCAAGGCCTCAAGAACTTATCTTCACCCTATTCCAAGGTCAAACTTTATGCCAATCACTTCAAGAGGGAAATTTTTTTTTTCTGTTGAACTTTTCTAAACATATTAAGACTCAATTAGCTTGCTTTAACAAGCTTTAGTGTTCTCCCGAACCCCAAGAAGGAAAAAAGGAAATCAAGAGATGAAAGTGCTAGCCAAAAGTACAATATCCATGCTATACTACTACTAGTACTAGAAATAAACAAAAGGTTCGGTTTTAAACAAGTAGATAGCGAGAAAACATAAATTTCTTCAGGACATAAAACCAAAATCACAATGTTAAGTGCGAAAAGTAATCAATAAATAAAGAGACATACCTGAGAGCACAAACATCAGGATCACAAAAACATCAAATATATGACCTTTCTGCCCCATTCCCACCTCCAACCTATCCCGGAAGTCAAACTGAAACGACCCAAAGAAAATTTTACAATCAGAATCCTCCAATGAAGTATACTCGCTCATAATATTCACGAATCAAAGTAAAAGATTCAAACTTCAGCACTTCTAACCATGATAACAGGCATTAATCCAAATTTTAACACCCACCCAAGTACAAAATCCACAATAAAAGGAGGACGGATGTGTTCTTTAACATTCAGCTAGCTGAATTCAAAGAGCATATACATAATATACATACACACACTCAGAATTATACGAGAATCCAAGTAAGCATTCAAATTTAGCATTTCTAACCGTAAAATTAACAAAATTTAAACACCCACCTAGCTATGAAATCACCAG
>JACEIK010000173.1:182984-211031 GCA_018107945.1 Datura stramonium | reverse complement strand
GTCTATCCAAATTTGATTCAACCCGTCCATTGTGACACGTGTAGTGACTGTGTCACATATGAGTCCTCAACGATCCACCTCCACCAGAACGGTGCACATAGGAAAAGAGTCTCAAAAAATCCACCGCCATAGCCACCATGAAACTCAGAATCAGAAGCTTCGAAACCAAAGAAACCCTAAGAATCGACGTACCATCATCTTCCTGCACTCTTCAAGAACTCAAACATCGCATCTCTCAAGCATTTCCATCATCATCATCAACAACAAGTTCCATTCATCTCTCCCTGAATAGAAAGGACGAACTTCAAACCTCTGAAGATACGCTTCAATCGATTGGTATTACCTCAGGTGATCTTATCTACTTCACTCTCGATCCAAATGGGTTTTCAATTTCAACTGAAACCCATATCCCCAAATCTCAGTTGAACAAATTGGACACCCAAATTATCCAAGAATCTGAATCGGTAAAAACAATGGACACCCAAATTGTCCATGAATCTGAATCGGTGAAAACAATGGACACCCAAATGGTACATGAATCTGAGGTAGTAAAGAAATCGGAACCCCACGAGACGAAACCCCTAAATTTGATACCTGGGGGAGGGGAAACGGAGGAATTTATGGAGGTAGATAACGGTGATTACAGTGACATGACAGTTGATGTGAATTTTACAAAGTCGTTTTCTGTACCTGGGTTTTTAAGGAAAGTGTTCACGGAGGAGCTAAGCGATAACGGTGGCCGTGACCATAAGCTGTTGGTGGTTGCACTTCATGCTGTTTTTGTAGAATCCGGGTTTGTTCTTCTTGACCCTGTTACGTTTACTGAGCTTAGTGGGTTTCAATTTTTGAAAAATTGGCCTTCGGGCTCCTCACGAATGACACTGTTTTACACCTTGCCTGAGGTTATTGATCATGTAAAACAAGGTAATAGTGATGTGATTCACACTATTGAATTAAAGTTTCAGTCTTTAGGGAAGTTCTTTATAGCTCATGGGTCATTATCTGGTGGGGTTTCCGTTTCTGTGCATAGAGTGACATTAAACGAAGATCAATTGGTTCCGTTTTTGAATGTTGTGTGGGCTAATTGTGGATTGAATGAGGAGGTAAATGAGGCTTTTGGAGAGAGGGAAGTGTTCGTGTTTTGGAGGAACGTTAAGGACGAGCTCGTGTTGCCATTGTTGATTGATTTGTGCGAGAAGTCCGGTTTGGTGCTTCCACCTTGCTTTACACGACTTCCGACTGACCTTAAGTTGAAGATTTTGGAATCCCTTCCGGGTGTTGAGATAGCGAAAGTGAGTTGTTTGAGCTCTGAATTGCGATATTTGGGTTCGAGCGATGATTTGTGGAAGAAGAAATATGCGGAGCAGTTTGGTGATGGTGAGATATCGGGAGAAGGGGGACATTGGAAAGAGAAGTTTGTTAAGTCTTGGGAGAGTAGGAAGAGAAGGAAAGTGATTAATAGAGCAAGAGTGGTTGATCCGTTGCGATTTTTAGGGGGTCGTCATCCATTTCCGGTACCTTGGATGCCACATGTAATTGGCGGAGATTATGATCTTTTCCCTCCACAATATGAGAATACCAGAAATCCGTTAGGGCTTGCCCCATCTTCTCGATTGCTCCATCCAATGTCGAACCACATAACTCGTTGTCATCTTGGAGGACATAGGAGCAACTTCATGTGAAGTCTTTAGCAGTAAGCTGTGTAGTTTATGTCTATGATAAGTAATAGGTTTCAGTTGCAAGTTTTTGTTAATCTGGTACTTTAGGGAGCTATCTTTTTATTTTTCGTTTGGAAATTTCTGTTTTTGATGTTTGGATAACTCTTAGGTAGTAGTGTATTTCTATTTCCTTTTTCTCTTTGTGCATAAATTGTGAATGTAATGTGCTGGCTAGTTCATGTATTGAAATTCATTTTCGTTGAAATGAATCCAGCAAATTATGATGTGCTTTGATTTTTGGTTTGTGCTTTGCCCTTTGAATCTGCTTCCAAGCACTATTGTAAGACCTTTCTATAGTAGTCATTCTCTATAACAATATTTCGCTATCTAGGCCAAGTTTTCTTTTGGAACCAACTTTCATATTAGTGTGTATTATATATAACATCTGGCTATAGCAAAAGATATTTGAACAAACGAACGATATTTGTAATGGTAGTTGCTGAGGTTGTTCTAGCTAAGAAAGAGGGGCGTTTCGATCATGATTCATGAGCCATATTCCAACCTGGAAGATTTCTGTTGGGGCATGGGAGTCTTTTGTTTGAGTAATTTTGTTTACTTTGCTCAAATAAGCTATACCTATACAATTTATGCATGTAGCAGGCCATGTAGCAAGTTGTCCATAAGGTTCTAGTCTCAAGTTATGTCAAGCTGGTATAGTTAGACCTCTGTTTAATAGTCATCCTCTATAACAATGTTTAGTATAATGGATAAGTTCTTTTTACAACCGATTTTTCATGTTATTATACTATACACATTCTATCTAGCAGCATTTTGCTATAGTCATTCTATGTCCGATTTCTGTTTGTTAGGGATGAGTTAAACTGAATCTGCTAGCTCATGTATTACATGATAGCAGTGAGTTGGATAATTTCGCTGTCCTCGTCTTTGGTTTGTGTTTCTAGTTGCATAACGCGCAGTGCCTGGGAATTTTGTTAACCAAAACAAAGCAAAGCTTTTGAAGGAGGCGGACGAGAAGCATACTTTTGTCTATTTGCCGAATCAGCTACTTGTTGAATGCTTTTCCATAAAAATACTTCACAGTGTTCCCGAGAAAAGAAATTAGAAGGATGAAGCATTATGAACTCCAAACATGCACTACTTTTTTGAGGATCCTAGACGCACTTGACGATATTCTTGAATGAGTTCAAACAACGTAGGTTCTTGGTGGTTGGACCGACTTTGTTTGGCAGGTATGTTCATTCTCTGTCCTTTTTTTTGTTGCGTGGAACATGTTAAACTGGATCTGGTAGCTCATATGTTACCATGATAGTTCTGGTGTAGTGAGTGGGATAATGTAGTTGTCCTTGTCTTTGGTTTGTGTTTTGGCATTTGAATTATCTTGCAAAGCTCTCCTTGCTGCCTAACAGTTGTATATGATATTGGTATCCCATAATTACTGATATAGTTGAAGCTAGAAAGAATCTTATGAGCCAAGGGTTAGAAACAGCATCTCTATCCCGCAAAGGTAGAAGGTAAGGTTTGTGTATATCCTACCTCTTCAGATTCCACTTGTGAAATTACAATAAGTTTGTTGTTGTAGTAGTTAAAGTTTAGAAAGAAAAAAATGCCTGGTGATATCAGGCACATGCCGGTGCCCTATACGAGCACAGACCATCTAGTTATTTTTTTTATCGAAATGCACCATCATGAGGGCGGAGATAGCATTCCGATTACAGTAACTTTGGAGCAGACGGCGGTCCAATTTTTAAGCAAATAAAAGAAAAGATAGGAAGAATGGTGACATTTGAAAAAATGTTAGAAAAGTTTCTCAATTACCAGGTTTTTGCATGTGGCAGAGGTTCAATCCCATGATTTGTGCACCAAACGCAAGCATTAGTAGGCATCACCATATGTAGTAAAAGATGGTCACCCGAATATCCTAAAAATTTTCATTTCGCCATGGACAAACACCACGTGTTGCGCTCTTTGACTAGACCAAAGAAGTCTAATGCATTCATTACCAACAAGTGGGATCAAGAGTGGAGGTTCTATCAGAAATCGCTTCTCTATCTTCATAAGATAGGAATAAGATTGTATATACTATTTTTTTCAAACTTTTCAATATAATTACACTGAGCATGTAATTGTTACTAGAACAGTGTTTGAAAAAAGGAAAGAAAAAAAAAAACCACACACACACAATTCACCTCTTCCTTCAAATGTAACAGCTACAACCTTCTTGTTACTTAGACATCTATTGTTCAAAATGTGCATCTAAAATTGCAGTGAAGGAACCCACAGCCAGAATTATCGACTCAAGGTGAATTATAAGGAAGTTTGAAGAATTCAAGTCATTGCAAAACTTATCCCTCTCTTTAGAGGCAGATTCAGAATTTTAATTCACGTCTTATTTGGAATACAGGTTCATAGTTCAATATTTTCAGCAATTTCAGTGCATTTTACACAGATAAGTCCATATCTAGACCAACAGTTGTGGGTTGAAATGAACGACACAAGTACACCACTACATCTGCTCCTACCTTTCTATGCCAACACTATTACAGCAAAGGGGCCTCAAACCTTATGTTATCAATATATGTTTCAGAACTCAAAGCCATAATCAACTATATATATGGTTTGGTCACTACTAATTACTATAAATAAACGGGAAAGCGATCCGAGATAATAGTTAAAACTTGTAACTTATTTTCAAGAAAATACTTGAAACTTTGCCAGAATTGAACATTGTTACTCTGTTCTCTACTGGAAAAAGGCAACACTATCTCATAGTCTGCTGAGGTTATTTCTCTGCCCAGCTTCACATCAAGTGAAACACATAAATACTGATTTGACAAGAACACTCGCGTAGATTATGTATGGTTTCATCACATTAATATCTACCGAGGTTCAGAAAGTTATATTTTTAATCCGAGTTCGTTCATTATGCTACTTAAAGACCATAATGACGTTTAACATTCAAAAATCAAAGCTCGAAGTCACTTTAAAGAATAACCATCGATGATGTCCTCAATGCAAAGCTCAGGCACCAATGTTCTCAATTTCAGCACCTCTGTCCATCCTCTTGACAATACCAGCAATAACCTGAAACATTGGAGTCCAAATCAAGCATCATTAGTCATAAAGTGGTACACTGTCTCTCTATCCATACTGATTTCTAAATCAAACGCGTCTAATCAGAGGTATAGTACAGTTTGATAAAAGATTTCTGGAGTGTCATGAGTTTCACCTTTCCAGGTCCTAATTCATAGCTCTTCTTTAGCCCTTTTGTTAGGAGAGTTTTCACTGTGGTCTCCCATTGAACTGGTGAAGTCACCTGCATTGTGTCAAACATGACAAATCAACAGTTACCGGAAGATTGTTTTGAACCATGTTTTAATCAACTTAATCCTGTGTACCGTCTGTTTCTTACCTGGCTAGCTAATATTTTCTTAATTGTGTCTGGATCTGCATGTGGTTGCGCATCAACATTTGATATTACTGGTATTCTGGGAGTTGTGATCTCTGTTGCATCCAAAGTAGCTTCTAATCTTGAGACCGCTGGATTCATAAAACTTGTGTGGAAAGCTCCAGCAACAGCTAGACGTACCTGGAACAATTAAATCCAATGTTAAGATGCAAACACCATTAGCAGTTGGCGGCAAGACCTATATTAGCATTTGGAGAGAAAAAGGAAATACCGTCATTCGTGCTTTGAACGATTTTGCTTTTGCTTCTACCGCTTCAATTCCTTTAACACCTCCAGAGACTGCATAATTTCCCTACAAAAAGATAGTGCAACAACAAAACTGGAAAATGCTTAGCCAGGTGCAATATTCCAAGATGTAGCGTAAATATGGAATTTATTCCGACTACCAAAGCTTTTGGAGAAACTTACAGGGCATAAGAAATTTGCAATCTGAACTTTGTTGGCTTCATCAACTTCCTCGTTAGCTGCATCACACAGTTTCTGAACCTTATCAGAATCCAGTCCAATTATACTAACCATTGCACTTTTTGCAGCGTCAGCAGCATCCTGGACAGAATAGATGTTGTCAGAGTTCTATGCATGACATATATTTATGATCATTAAGATTACCTGCATAGCTTCTCCTCTCTGCTTAACCAGCTTAAGCCCATCCTCAAAACTGGCAAAGGCAATCAGATTAGTGGAAATCCAAGTACTTGCATCATTAAGGGTGGAAAGGATAAGAAAGTACTCCTAAAGCATAATGTTATGTATGGTAGCAACCTGAAAGCTCCTGCAAATGCTAGAGCAGTGTATTCGCCCAAGCTCAGACCACATGCGACGTCAACAGAATCAATTATTTGCTGACCCCCCTCACGAGCACGGAGTATCTCTACAGCAGCTAAGCTAGTGACATAGATAGCTGGCTGGAAACAAGTAAATTATGAGCCAGTCAAAAATGATAGTATAAGTTATTTCCTATTGTCATCACAAACATCATCTATAAAACTCTCTATTAATTGAAAACAAAATGTACAAGCATTGCAGAACCTTCTACTGTTCCTTCTGTCTATGTGGTTTACGGAATCAATGTGTTTTAGTTATTAACAAGTCATTTTGCATAACCTTAATACCAAACAAGAGGTGTGATTCAAAAACAAGAAAAATATGATGAAACAAATACCTGGCTTAGAATAGTGGAGTCTAACTTCTCTTTTGGACCATTAATACATATATCCAAAAGGTCAAACCTGTAAACAAGAATGAAGAAAGATTAACATAAAATGCTTAATCATCAATCAACATATCTATCTATCAGTTTCGACTCAATCCAAAAAATGTGGAAACATTTTTTTTAAAAGAGAAAGATAAAGCGCAGATATGTTTATCAAAGCATTTAGGACACTTGATCCATCATATTTACCCCATGATTTCATTTGCTCTCTTGTATAATTCAGCTGCAGCAGGCACCTTCTGAGCCTCCACACCCATTCCAACAGCTTGTGCCCCCTGCAGAGGTATGGTGCTGATAAAACAGTTTGCCATGAAATTGGATATCTTGTGATTGCAGTGACATGACTATTCTAGAAACTAACCATCTACCGTGATGACCAAGAGACCATATATTCACTAAATTAACCGTGGCCAGATAGGTTTAAACTATAGCTGCTTAAAGGTTTCCAAAGAAGTCGAAGCATTATGGCGGTAACACAAAGCTGGAGATACTAACATGATAATATCTATTCACTAAATTAACCGTGGCCAGATAGGTTTGAACTATAGCTGCTTAATGGTTTCCAAAAAAGTTGAAGCATTATGGTGGTAATACAGAGCTGGAGATACTAACATGATAATGTTCCTACTCTCAAGCTTCAGACAATTTCTACCTTTTCACTGGTTAGGTTACACCATGTTGAAGAAAACATCATTCAAGCTTTCTTAGGCACAATTACTTATCAAGGAATATGATCATTTTTTATTCAGCAAGAATACTGATCTCCAACTCGACAAAATAACAACTGAATTAGCAGAAATCAAGTGATTAGGCAAAATAACAACCGAATTAGCAGAAACACATACAAAATGAATAAAAAAGCTAGCAAATTTTCCAAAACACTTTTGTGTTCAGTTGATGAAATCAAGAAATTCTACAGCATATTAATTTTTCAAAATCCAATCTAATAGGAGAAATGTAATCAAGTAATTATCAACATTCTATTCAGCAAGAAGTACTAACCAAGTTCTTAGACAACCGAACTGAATATAGAATTATCATAAATACACAAAATGACCTCAAAACTAGCAAATTTTAAATCCAGCTTTGAACCAGTTGATGAAATAAACAAACAGATATACAGCATAGATTTTTTTCCCCATTCAAAATCTTATCAAGTAATTATCATAATTTCAATTCAGCAGCAAACAATAATGAATTACTTAGTCAAGTGAACTAGAGAATTAACATAAATCGCAAATTTCTCAATCCAACTTGAGAACTTTTTTTCCTCTTTTCAAAATCTTATCAAGTAATTATCATAATTTCAGTTCAGCAGCAAATAATAATGAATTACTTAGTCAAGCGAACTACAGAATTAACATGAATCTCAAATTTCTCATTCCAACTTGAGAACTTTTTTTCTTCTTTTCAAAATCTTATCAAGTAATTATCATAATTTCAGTTCAGCAGCAAATAAGAACAAATTACTTAGACAAGTGAACCACATAATTAACATATATCGCCAATTTTGTCAATCAAACTTCAGAACTTCTCTCTTCTTTTCAAAATCTAATCAACTAGCAATTATCATAATTTTAATTGAGCAGCAAATAATAATGAATTACACTACAGAGTTAACATATGTCGCGAATTTTTCAATCAAAATTCAGAACATTTTCTCTTCTTTTCAAAACCTTATCAAGTAATTATGGTAATTTCAATTCAGCAGCAAATAATAATGAAATTGCTTAGACAAGATGCACTACAAAATTAACATAAACCGCAGCTGAAGCAAATATACTAACATAAATCTTTTCAAAATCTAATCAACTAGTAGTAATTATCACAATTTCAATTCAGCGGCAAAGAATAATGGATTACTCAGACAAGGTGCAATACAGAATTAACATGAATCGCAGTTGAATGCAAATAATAATACTAACATAAATCTTTACAAAATCTAATCCAGTAGGAGAAATGTGAAATGAAGAAGAACTCAGACCTGGCCAGGGAAGAGAAAAGCATTGGTAGGCTTATAATCAGCGAACAGAGCATCTTCGACGGCAACTCGAGATCCAACGGAAGTGCTCATGAAAACCCTAGACTTATCCAATTTGTTAGGGCTAAATCTTCGAAATCCATTCTTAGTAACGAAGCAGCAATTCGAAGGAAGAAGCAAAGAGGATGAGCTCATTGTTGAGATGGAGTAAGTGAGAGAGCGAGTTAATGGAGGAGCGAGTCGACTCAGTGGGTGATGGCGGAGGAAAGCATGCATTCAGGTGACTGTAATATATATACACACTATGAGACAAATCTATGTTCTGCTGCAATGGCGGAGTTAACCAAGTGAAGCCCCGTGAATTTTTATAACTAATTAATTTCAACTAATTTCGAGCTAACTTTATAATTAGCATTGGTATAACTTTGAAATGAGTGATTGAATTTATTGAATTATTGAGACTAAACAATAATAATAATAATATATTCCATATAATTTTGTAAGTAAAATTTTAAAAAAATAGATTGTTAGATTTTATTAAAAGAAAAAATTTAATAAAATAGTTTTCAAAAAAAAATAACAAAAGTGAAGAAGTTATATGTTAGATGGCTCGAATCATATATTGTGCCTTGATCGTGTTAAAGCATAAAATAATTAAATGGGAGCAATGTGAGCGTAAACATGCATAAGCTAAAGTCATGTGGAATATTGTTATCATGGATCTACCAAGAGATTATATGTTAGAAGTCTAATGCATTACCACTAAAGATTTGTTATGACATTATTACAATATAGTTTTTGAAATAACTGTCTTGTTATGTGTTATATGAATCAAAAGACTTTTGAAAATAATTTTTCTATCTCTACATAGTAAGAGTATACTCTCTATACTCTCTAGACCCCACTTGTGAGAATATACGGGGTGGTATGTTGGTACTGTTGTAGTTTTTGAAAAGATTCAGCTACGTCATTCTTGCTACTTAGAGATAAGGCTGTTCTATGGGGTCGGGCGGGTGTTCACCCGAACCTCCTCAGCAAAAAATTACTCTTTTAAATTTTTATGTACAAAAATAGATTTTAAACCTCTAAACATAAGATTAGAGACGGTTTAGGAGTATAAAATTTACCTTGAGGTTCTGAATTCGAATTCCAACAACTATATTTTTATTTTTCAAACCCTCTTAGTAAAAATTTTAAATCCGCCAATGCAGTTAGAGAGTTAAAGGGTGATATTTCACAGCCACAACATTAGACCCATGGTGAATTGAAAGAAGTTTGAAGAATTGAAGTCGGTTACAAAACTATCTACCTCTTCAAAGGCGGATTTAGGATTTTAATTCAATTGATCTGGGACTCTAGTTTCAACCCATCACCTTATTTGAGTTGTGGGTTCATAGTTCAATATTTTCAGCAATTTCAGTGCATTTTACACACAGATAAATCCAGGTCTAGACTAAAAGTTATAGGTCAAAATGAACCACAACTATACTGCTAGATCAAAATGAACCACAACTATACTGCTAGATCTGCCCCTGCCTCTCTATTCCAACACTACTACAACAAAGGGGCCTCAAACTTGTTATCTTAGTGCCTTATGTCTTGACTATGAAGTAACTCAACTACAGCAGCAACTACACCCTTTCCCTCAACCGAAACGTCAAAGCTGGGCTCTTCGATTTTCCTTTTTAAGATTTTATCCAGTTCCCCTCGCAGTTTCTGCAAAATTTGGACACGCGAACAAATGAGTTCTTACTTTTGAAATGATAAAAAAAATTCGCTGTAAAGATGATATTGTTGCAGAAATCGAATGTCAAACCTTTATTAGATCCAACACACTTTTTGATGCAGAAAAGTGAAGATAGCCTCCAAGCATTTCAATACCGTCGTCTCCACTTTTGCTTGGAGTGAGATTACCCCCAAACATAAGAAGAGAATAATCTGATATGTTTGTTGAATCTCTGATATAAATGCTTGTGGTCTTGACTTTCTCACTGTAAACTAAGTAGGGAAGAGGGAAAAGATAAACACCAGCATTAACCGATGCTGGGTGGATATCAACTTTTCCAACTTCCTTCGTGTAAAATGCTGTTCGCTTTCCTCTTCTTTTACATTGCACGACATTTGGGTAGAGGCCCGCACAGAGGATGGCACATACCATCTCTAAATCATTGCTATATTCATTGTATGCCTGCAATATCAGATCACTATCTCTTAATCTTGATCATGGATGGGTGTTAAGTACAGCTATATGGACTCAAACCTGAAGCTAAATATTATTTGCTTCTTCTACACCATGATAAACACACTTCACCAAGAGTAAAAATTTACGACAAGACATGGTCAAACCAGACTTAGACAGCATTAGAGTGGAGAGAGTTATATGTGCATCAGTTGTTCAAGGAAAAGAAATTTGGAGACTGTACCTTGGGTCCTCGTGATTTATCCACAAAACCAATATCTGACAGTAGATCAACAAACTGATTTCTCATGTCTTCCATCATCTGCAAGGTTACAGGAGATAAGAAATTTTCCCAACAGAAGGTTCTTTCTTTTCCATAACGTTTAGCATCTTTCCATCCTTCAAATGCTTTAAGAAGTGCAATATGATCGCTGCATCAAAGGGAAGATTGTTTTCACATGAATAAGGAAATATTTTATTCCACAAAGTGATGTCCCTGATGGAAGCCAGAGAAAGAGACATATAAACCATTAATTTTCTTGGTTTAACCTGCAAGAATCACCAGCAAAGGATCTTTTAGCAGCATCTGCTTCCTCTTTCCTGTTTATTGGAAGGACAAATGGATCACGGTGTGCAAGAGCAGCAGCAATAGTCAGGGCAGGGTTCAGACATTGGAAGATGGACCCCATCAGAAGCATCTTTCCAATATTTGGATCCAGCGGTAGAGTGCAAAGATGGCGGCCTGTAAAGAAACGTTATGAGTAAACGTTCCAATGTGGAATATATAGAGAGAAACATATGCACTATACAAACCAAGTGGAGTAAGTTCTTCTGTATCATCCAGAGCTCCAATGGTTTTGAGAAGTTCAATGGCATTGTGGACAGAGAGAGCATCTGGAGGTTGAAGTGCCTTGGCCAAAAAGGACTCAATGGCGCCAAACTGCAAGCTCTTAATATGGAGACAAAGCTCTTGTAATGGTGTTCGAAGAATCTCAGGTAGTTGATATTGTGCCATAGCATCATGTATTAGTTTCGGATACAGCCTATAACAAACTCCAGGTTGTACACGGCCAGCACGACCACGTCTCTGTAGATAATAAAAAATCTCCAATAAGCCAAAATTACAAAGCCAAATGAAGTTGAATGAATTTGACTCCAAATATATCAATCTCCCATAATACATGTCGCGTTTTTATTTTACCTGATGTGCCGAGGCCTTTGAAATCCATGATGGTAATAAACAAGCTAGCTTGTTAAGTGCATCATAGCTAGTCTCTTTCGCCTTCCCACAGTCTATGACATACACGACATCATCTATAGTTATACTGCTCTCAGCTATGTTGGTTGCAAGCACAATTTTCCTGCGTGATCAGATCAAAGACATTTAATTTTAAAAAAAAAGACTGATGAGTTGCCAGGTTAAACTATCAGTCATAACAGCTCTTCAACTGCGGCTGACATATGAGTTTTTTGATTCATATGAAGCAGGGATCGTGCTGATATGTTAGTTTATCCAATTGACGTGAAAGTCAACCATAAGATAGCAACAAATAACAGAAAAAGTAATGATCCACCTGAAGAGATAACTGCTTGAGCAATGGTATTATGGATAAAGGGCTGTAAACATAATAATCTATACATACCAAATGCCATCCATATTTAGATAAAAGGTATGATTAGAGAATGTGAATTCTTGGAGATCCAACTTATGCTAATCGAAGAATGTACCTCGTGTTAGCAGGTGGGCGATCAAATATTTCTCGTTGATTCGTTGTTGGCATTGAACCATGAAGAGGGAGAATTAAAAACTTCCTGGTGTCTCCAAGGAAGTTGTTAGCCTTAATTTTATCAAGCAGCTTAGAAATCTCATCCCAACCAGATAGGAATACAAGAATTGCACCTTCACGTTCATGGCGACAAATATATGCAATTGCTGCCTCCACCTACTCAAAGCAATGGAATAAAGATATCAAAGTTAAGAAACAAGAGAACCCGTGCAACCAATGCAATAAATATGCCTTCAACCAAACCCCTCTTTCAATAAGGAGCTAAAAATTGAAAAGTTCGACTTGAATAAAACTCCTTTTGTTGGTAAAAGGTAAAGTACGTACAAGACCCAAATCAAGCTGTGAACCAGACCATGCTTCCAGAGATTGTCTTGTAGTCATGCTGTAGTCTTTATAATGGGAACCAATGTCCACATCCTACAACCAGAAATCTTCAATAAGTGTCTACTTGGTAAGAGATTTAACATATGCATGTGAAAAGAGTAACCATCATTTTTAAAAGTTTAGTTACAATAAAAAAAACTCACTAACTGGTCATGCATTTCCCTTGAAATGAGCAAGTAACTAAAGGATGAGACCACAAGTTGTGACACAACACAGTATCCACAGTACATAATCAAATGAATGACTCAAAAGTAAATTAGTCTACTTTTAGAATTGGCTATTAAGTACAAGAAAATAGATGCCCTCCACAATGACTGTTTTAATTTGATAGGGTCTATCAATCATAATGCTGGCAGCAATTCTACCCCCAACGTGAACCACCTGGTTCACAGCCTCACATCCCCCACATATCAATTTCTTTTAGGGAGGGCAATCATCATAGAAATTAAGTTCATGAAAGCAACTGTTCAATAAGATATACCAGCATTTTCATACTCAAGTTATGAGGCCATTCAAGGAACTGTTCAATAAGATATACCAGCATTTTCATACTCAAGTTATGAGGCCATTCAAGGCATCCAGAGGACAGGAAGCTCTCATGATTGATTTGGCTTCATATCTTGCAACGAACTAAAATGATTCCTTCTCATTAAGAAGGTAAAGCAGACATGAAATGTAATCAAAATTATTCATCGTTCACCATTTCATCAAGACAATAAGCATCTCTCCAGTTATTTTATTTTTCATTATCAAAACAATCTCTTGCAGAAATGCAGGGTAAGGTTGTGTACAACAGACCCTTGTGGTCCGCCCTTACCCAGATCCCGCATACAGTGGAAGCTTAGTGCACCGGATTCTTTTTATTATCAGAATGTCAAGCTTCTGAAAAGAAAGCAATAGCATCTTCTTTTATAAGTGAAATTACATAGCAACTTTTCAGCTTTGCACTTTGGCAGACAAACTAGCGCAATAAGAACTGAGGACGAGTTTTTGGGGTTAGCTCACCCTCGATGACCACATATAAAATATTTTTTTTGATTGGTAAATTAGATGACCACATATAAAATATTTTTTTTGATTGGTGAATCAGATGACCACATATAAAATATATAGCAAGCAATCACTTTTAAATCTCCCCCAGACAGGACAACGTTGTTCAAAACATCAAATCAGGCTAGAAAGCATGTTTAGATCTATCTCTTCCATCTCTGCCTAGCTCATCGTCACTTGTCACCTATGTTAAAGAAAGGTTTGGAACCATGTAAAGAATGAAGATGGACCAAGAATCTTCCTCTCAACAGTGTCTTTCGAGGCTCCAACCCCCTCAAACCCCAACACCGAATAAGAAAGGCCCTGTTAGCCTGGGAGAAAATGGGGATAAAGAGTAAGGATTGGACCCCTCCTAGCTCAACCAAGCACTGTACAAGGGTTAGCTTTGTAAACGTGTAGAGTCATGTGTAGTGTAGTAGGCATTTCTAGGCCCCTACCCGGATCACTCCGTGCTTCCGGTACTATGGACCCTCTACCATACATTACACTCCGCAACTATTCCCTCCATCCCAATTTATGTGGTACCATTGGAATTTCAAGAGTCAACCTTGACCGAAATTCCTATATGTTTTTTAAATACTTTAAGTTGTTAAGCATCCAAGGGTGTGGTCTAGTGGTCAATGAAGTGGGTCAAGAACCATGAGGTCTCAGGTTTAAATCCCAACAAGGACAAAACATACTAGGTAATTTCTTTCCATATGTCCTAACCTTGGTGGGCAGAGTTATCCGGTACATGTTGTTGGTGGGAGGTGGTAAATAGTCGAGGTACGCGAAAGCTAGCCTAGACACCAAGATTATCAACATATATATATATATNATATATATATTAAGTTGTTAATTATTGTGATTTATAGTATATTTTATGTAGTTTCCAAATATCTAAATTGTATTTCAAAAAACTTAAAGCTTCTATGTCCGAATTCACGGTCAAAGTTTAGAAATTTGAATCTTCAAAATCCAATTGTGCCACATAAATTGGGACTTTATGTGACAGAGGGAGTACTATGCAACTGCAGGAGAAAAGTTTCAAATTGCATCAGCTATGACAGCAAGAATGAGAAAATATCAGAGTCAACTTTAACTGAAAACTTAAAGAAACACAGTAACAATAACCTCATAGTAGGTTCAAGACAAACAGCCAAGTCTAATTCATCGAGTAAGTTCATTTTCAAGAGAAACGAAAAAAATTTACTTAAATTTCATCAACAATATGCGAAAAGACCTTGCCTCAAAAAGATCAGTCAGAGGATCTTTTTTAGAATCCTGTTGCCTCATCCTTCTCCTTGAGTTTCCTTGGAAATTGTCTGCTTCGGATTTTATAAGGTAACGAGTCTTTTCCAACACGTCTTCAAGAAACAGCTCTCCCACTGGATATGTCAAACCCTGGAAAATTAAGCCTACGAAAATTAGTAGCAGCACATTATGTTTGGACTTGTCTTGAAATGTGGAGATACACAAGATTAAAACACAATACCGGTATATGAATCGTGGGTGCATCTCCGAAGTATTTGGAGAACAAGTCAGCATTAATAGTAGCACTCATCAGAATGAGACGCAAATCAGGTCGTCGAGGAAGGAGGTCACGTAAAATTATCAAGAGGAAGTCTTCATTCATGCCTCTTTCATGGATTTCATCAACAAGCAGATGGCTAACACCAGTCAAATCAGGGTCCTGAACCTATATTCGAAAGGAAGGGAGGGAAAAATCATATTTCCTTTGAACAGATAAGAAACCTCTAAATCAGTAGTATTAATCCAAGATAAAAAAAACTCTGTGCCTAGTCAAAACCGGACAAACAAATTGAAATGGAGAGAGTAAATAATATCAAGCCCATCTTATGCAGAAAATGTATTAAGTTTCATTCATCCTCCATTCTTAAGCATATTCCGGCACACATGACGGCGTGTCTAAAAATTTGACTTTCCAAATATACAGCAGCTTAACAAAGATGTGGACGAACAAAAAATAATAGGCATATCGAGCATTGCAAGTAGCAATCTGCCCTGTCCTATTTCAAAGCCGTAACACTTGAACAAGGAATTTACACAAAATTTGGCAAAAAAGAGTTCAAGAAACTAATACCAGCCGCCGCAGTAACACTCCTGTTGTGCAAAATAGCAACCGTGTTTGAGCAGAGCGCTTTGATTCCAGCCGGATCTGGTATCCCACAGTATCACCAAGATTCTCTCCTCTTTCAGAGCATATTCGAGCGGCAACTGATATTGCAGATATACGCCGAGGCTGAGTGCATATAATGTTACAGCCAACACCACGAAGGGATGATATCTCCTCTTCTAGAATGAATTGAGGGAGCTGTGTAGTCTTCCCACAACCAGTCTCTCCAGAAACTACCAATACCTGTATTGACCATATAGTGAGTATATTTTTCCTGAAAAAGCCCTAACAGGCTAATAATGTGATTCGAAAGCATCGAAGGGCCACAAAACCACCAGGAAATTGATTAGACTAACAAAAGGAGAATTTAGTGCAAACATGCAAATTAACCTGAAAACAGCTATATTTACCTGTGAATGTTTTTCCTTCATAGGACAATTTTTCTGTAAAACTACTTTCACAGTGTTCCTGAGAAAAAAAAGACGAAATAAACAAAGAACGCCAGTAAAGGCATTCTTGACAGAACTGCTTCCAGAAGTAACTCTTCCTTACCTTCTTTTTTTTTTTGAGAAGAGGTAAGTTCAATAAAAGTGGAAGCACTAAGAAAGTGCTGTAGTACGTACAAAAAGCAAAAAAGCAAGAAAAAATCCCATTCTAATCTTTTAGGGATTAAGATGCTAAGTATCGATTCTACTTCATTTACAAGTTCCTCTTTACACCAACAAGAAAACAGAAGTATACACTTGAACTTGATTTGCTGAATTGGACTAGCTTTGTCTTCAAAACATCTAGCATTCCTTTCCTTGCATACGGTCGACCAAATACATATAGGCATGGCAATCCACCACACTTTGTTCATAACATTTTACATTACGATGCTATTTGTTTCTAACTACATAATGCAAGAGTTAGAGTTTAGTAAAGTTGTATGTGCAATCAGCAGGATATTAGAAAATTTGGAAAAAAATCAACTGAAACATCACGCATTCTTGTTGCAAAAGTAATAATTACAGATATCTCACCTGATTATTTGCAACAGCTTTCATAAATTCAGATTTTGCTTTAAATGCTGGAAGTTTTTCTCTGAATGAGATCATTGCCTTGACTTTTTCACTTTCCTACAAGCAGAATGATTTAAAAACAGTTCAACTGCTGAAACTAGAAAATACCACCGAAAAATAAGATCGAGGATAACCGAGAGAAAAAGCTGTACCCTCATCTTTTCCTGTTTCAGTTTAAGTTCCATATTAAGTCTTTTGATAGCAGTATCATCCTCTAAAGTCAACTTAGGTTTGGCTGTTTCTACAGCTTTGGATGATAATTTGGCAGAATTACCAGATGTTGAAGAGGAAGTCCCAGCAGATACTGTGTCTTGTGAACTACTCAATAGATTTCCGACTCTTTCCTCAATCTCTGTAGACATCCTTATCTGCAGCATGGTTACAGTTTGATTCTTTTATTAGTGTGGTTACAGTTAATTATATGTTAACTAAAACCAGCAACACAAGCAAATCATCAGCAATGATAAGTGAAAGAACATCATCACTAGCTAATAGCAAGATGGCAGTACTATACCTCTTTCTGTGTAGATCCATGACGCTCGTCAAGATCAGCACGATAGCTTGGCAATGGGACTTTGCTAGCAACAAGTGCCTTTCCCTTGTTATAAGCATGGCTTTCTTCCAGCAAATACAAAAGGCATGGATAGAACAATTAGGTAAACACTTTGCTTTACTATGATCACTATAAAATAGTGCTTTTTAATGATGAAGCCACAAGGAAAGCAAATTATGTTTTAAATGAGAGGGTGGAGCCAATTTATCTACCAGGTTTAGTTTCTCCTTCCATCATTTATTAAAAAAAAATTAAAAAATAAATAAATTAAATTTAAAAAAAAAGGAAATGTCATATAGCACACATATATGTAAGTTATTGCAATTACCATACATTGAAAAGTGTAACTAACATGTCTGCTTTTCATCTTCTGAGTTTCAGTTACTTTAAAAAATCCAATTAATTTAAGGTAGAGAAAAATGTATCAATTACATAATTTAAAATAACTATACCTCAATGCTCAATCTGAAGCTAGTTGAGACACGCCATATGAATATTAACTATCCATTTCGCCAATATTCAGTAATCTAGACTCTCTAACGCTATAAATTGTCTACACTTTCAACTTGCATACAAATCTCTAACAACATTAAGCACTCGTAGTGAACGCTGGATCAAAAGTAAGCTACCAACATGCCTAAGCCTTAATCAAACTAATTAGTATTGCCTAAAATATATCTTTTTTTTACAATTATACCTGATTTTTCATTAAGTTTGCATGGATTGTAAGAGATTGTAGGTCTTTCGAGACAACTTCCTTCCGTGTGATTTGAAATGAACTAATGAATAAATTAAATGGTTTACATCTCAAACAAACTGTGCAACTACTAGATTCACTGTGCATTTGCAACCATAAGTTGTATGAAGATTAACGGATCACAAATAGAAAAGTCATATTACAATATGAAATTCATTTCACTCTCACAACCATATCTCATTTACGGGTATTGTAACACAATTTTTTCTGAAATTCCCTGACACGTTTTTCCTATAACTTGCTTTTATGAATTTACACAAAAATAGGAATAGAGGATGTATGCATTGTTCACTATTCTCAGTTTGCAAAGCTTTTGGACATGCGTGTAGAGAAAAGTAAATTTGTTTTGACATGGCAGAAGCGTGTTTGAAGAATTCTTTTCTTTTTGTAAATTTTGTCATCTTTTTGCACTACAAAAGGAAGATCACTCGCATTTCAAGGACATTTTCTGCTCGTAAACTATGTCTAATTATAAATTTAAATTCGTAATGATTGAAAATTTGAAATGGAAGCACAACCCATGCTTAATACAAAACAAAGGACAACAAATCAAATTCCTATTAGTGATAGCCACAGTTCTTCTTAGAGATCAAAACCACTTACAAGTAAAGTTCTAATTGATACGCCATATCAGACAACTTCTGCTGGTCATCCCTACTAAAATTACGCCTTATTACCATTTCCTGCTCGCCTCCTCTCTTAAACTGCTCCATCTTCCCCCACCACTCATTCTCATTCATCACCTCCATCTACAACCAATAATCAAAGTATTAGCTTTAAACACACCACCAATCACGAATTGTATTCACAAAAAGCATAAACATAGACATCACGAGTTTATAAACAATGATGCACTGTGTATCGGTTTCTGCAGCTGTACATCTATATTTATACATTTCTAACAAATGCAGCAAACAATGAACCAAAAAGCAGTGATGAATATATAAAAAAATAAAAAGCCAATCAATTTTGCATAGAAACAATACCTCAGCAGCCTGTTGCCGAAGGCGTTCAGCACGCCAGACAGGGTCCCACCACCGCTGTTCACCACCGCGCCCTCCTCCTCCTCCTCCTCCTCCACGACCACGACCACCGCCACCACGGCCTCCTCCACCGCCACCGCCTCCACGGCGACCGCCTCGGTAGTTCGGACGATAAGACATAACGGAACGGGAGAAAGAGTAACTCCTTTGGGCTGATGAACAGAGAGAGTTACGGAAGTGAAAATGGAGAACGGCTGAGGAGTTGGGGTTTACAAGGCGCACTGACATCAGTGCATGCGCGTGTGACAACTGCGAGTGGGGGTTTTATTTGGTTCTGAAGAGGGTTCATAGGCCCTGTTGAAGTCAAAATTTTGTGGATATTTTGTAGTAGTAAAGATTTTTTAAGACTTTTCAAGAAATGTATATTAATAATATTACACNCTTTTAAAAAATATAAGTATTGAAATAAAAATATTTTATTATGAAAAATATTAAAGTGCATCGCATATTAGTGATCATTATTTTTGTGTAACTTATGTAACCACTAATGTCGTTATATTATATTAATTATTCCCATTAAACTTCAAATAACTATCCACTTTCTTAGTATTTATTTAGTGAAGAAATCTTACACATATATAAATTTGAAAAAATGAAAAGTATGAAAAATATTGTAGTGTATTTTGAGGTAGTAATAAAAGAAAGAGTTGAGACAGAGAAAATATTTCAAGTCTTCAACTAATTCCCGATAAAAAAAAGAGAGTAAATTTATGTTGAAGGAAGGTATTCTTTTGGTGGAGTCTTGGATTCTTCAAGTAATCTAAAGTTGTTTGAGTTATACGATGTTGTTGGATTGTTGTATCCTGAAGGGGAGAAGTCAAAGGTATTACTGCTGGATCGGTAAAGATTATATCACGGAGGGAACACGTCGAGATTATTACCGTTAGATCGGTGAAGATTATACCGCAATGGACTTGAATCTCCTTAAAGATAGCGAGATATCTGTGCTTCAGTCTGAATATTTATTTATTCCTTTTAATTATTTTTATTTTCAACTGTAATTTACGATTTTAAGAAGATTTATTGTTGTTACAGTTTGAAAAATTGCGAACACGAAGATAGAAGATCTCAATATCACCCGCTTCAACATCGCTAAACCTCTTCAAGAGAAGGAAGATAAGAGATGAAAGGGAAGAGTATTTTTCTACTTTCTCAACTCAAGCGGCGAAAAGGTAAAAAAAATTACCTAATATTTTTGTGAATAAAGTGATACTACTTTTCATGAACATTTATCTGTGTTAAATTTTCAAAATAGTGGAGATTAATGAAATGAGAAAAATATGCACCGTGAAAAATATGATATTTGCATCTTTTAAAATGTCTTAAAAAGTGTTACAAGTGCATGTATGAATCTTGAAATAATTCACATATTATTGATTTCATATAAGATTTTTTGTTCTAACATGAGTGTTATCAAATAAATGATGAAAAATATATATATTGAGTAGCCACGTTGACATGAAATATTTGGTTGAGATAAGTTTCATTTTTAAAATAAAAAAATATCATATATGGAATTTTTCTTGACAAGTTACATTATGTTGAAAAGTTTGTGAAATACAATTTTATTGACTGTACGAGATTTGCAACTCCTTTTGATTCAAATGTGTGAAATAGTGTGATAAAAAAATAGAGTGTGTTGGCCTAGTCGGAAATATGAGATATGTGACTGATTGCACTTAAATTGATATTGCAGTAAAAGTACTTAGCAGGTACAAGCAGCCATGTATATTTACTTTGTATGAAAATTATGTCTTGTTTTATAACAAATATCTTGTTGCATTCAAAGGTTTTCTCAATGCATATGAGAATACTTTGTGTTATTTGCTGGAAATCAGAAAAAATAAATTATTATTTATTAACTCTATCATGGTGACTGAACTATTGTTTTAGCTTCAACTAGTGAAAAAAGTGAATTGATTTAGAGATTTATTACATCAATCACTTTATTTTGATAAATTAATTTCTCTAGTTTTGATTTATTAGGACAATACCAATATTATTGGTAGAGTACAAAATCATTAAGTAAATTCAAATTTATGGAGAATTTTTTTTTATTGTGAGATCATATTAGACAGGTGATACCATTAATGTTGGTTATGTCAAATCTTATGATAATCTTGCAGATGAACTAACCAAGACCTTGAGAACACAAAGGGTCCGAAGCACATTGAGGGGGATGCGTTTGAAGCTTATAAATTTTTAAGTCATATATGAGAAAATTCAAATTGGGGACTAGAGATCCTATAATTATGTTAAATGAAAAAAACGAATCATATGCCGACTTGTTGTGAAATACATTACTGTCTATTATTTTATTCCCTTCTAATGTGTGAGTGCATTTAGCATGTAATGATTTTTGGAGGTTGAGTCCACGAACTCTTAACGAAAGTCTATATCTCGTATGAGTGGGGTGTTACAGTTACATGAGCATTCTTCACAATTTTCATCTATGACTGTGGAAGTAAGCCGCTTCCTATGAGAATGATGCTTGTTCTAAAAAACGCTCATGAAAATCGGGATAGCACAGGGCCGTAATGTGTTGGTTAATAAAGCTCATGTCGATACCTTGATTATTATGTATAAACAGTGATACTTTATTTTCCATAAAAAGTCATCTTTCAAATATGAGACCACTACTGACTCTGGAGTAAAAATTCTTGCTTTACTAAGCGAAGATTCAATTTAGAACACACCTTCATCATGCATAATAGTCTCCCTTCGATTGGACTGGTGAACTCTTTTATTTTAATATTAAAATGAGTGGGAAAATGTTAGAATAAAAATATTTTATTATTAAAATTATTAAAATGCATGACATATTAGTGGCCATAAAGTGAAGAAAGTGATTATTATTTTTGTGTAACTCATGTAATCACTAATGAAATTATATTCTACTAATTACCCGATTAAACCTCAAATAACTATCCACATTCTTGATATTTATTTGTGGAAGAAATCTCACATTTGTATAAAAGATGTTTCTTTCTTATATTGATGGACGAGATAGAGTAGAGAAAGATGAGGAGTGCGAAAAATATTATAGTATACTCTGAGGTAGTAGTGAAAGAGATAGTTGAGACAAAGAAAAATTATAAGTTTTCAACTTATTCACTATACAAAAAATAGTAATTTTATATCGAAGGAATGTGTTCTTTTGGTAGAGCTTTAGATTCTTCAACTAATCCAAAATAACTTGAGTTCTGCGACGTTGTTGGGGTATTGTATTTTGGAGGAGACAAGTCAAAAGTATTACTGATGGATCGGTGAAGATTATACCGCAGTGGACTTGAATATCCTTAAAGAGAGGGAGATATCCACACCTCAACCTGAATATTTATTTATTCATTTTTTTCAACTATAATTTATGATATATTCATCAATAATTTTTAAAAAATTCATTATTATTACTTATGAATATCAAAATAAAAAAAATAAAATGCAAAGTATTTCTCTAATTTTTTTAACTCAAGCCGCAAAAATATATATATATTTTTATCTAATATGAGTTATCTCGAAATTATTATTCCTTGCGAAATCACCCAAACAAGTTGTCCTTAAATTTTAAAAAGGTGAAAATACAAAATGGACTAATAAGCATTACCACCCATTAAATTTGGTTTGGGCCAGTAGCCCAGAATTCTCATTACTTCATTTCTCTTCCTTAACACAGCTCTGGATCTGAGTAGCAGTAGTAAAAGTAATATTAATCGCCGGTGAGATCAAGCGAGCCGGCACCGGTGAGTCACGAGTCACGAGTCACGACGACGAGTCAAGTCCAATCCGAGTCACCGGCGTATGATGATGGATCCAGCGAACTCAACGCTTGGCCGAATGCTATTGGACGAGATCACTCCTGTGGTCATGGTCCTCCGTACCCCTCTCGTTGAAGAGTCTTCTCAGAAGAATCAACTTTCCTTCATCCAAATGCTTTCTCCTTTCTGCAATTTCAACAATATCGACGGTCAACTCCATTTCAAATACAAAATTTGATGTAATTTTAAAATTCTATTTTGTGAACTTTTTTGTGAAATGTTTACTTTGGAAAATGCAGTGCCAGTTCGAACTGCAAGTGATCAGCCTTACAGGCTGAAGAAGTTCAAATTGCGATTGTTTTATGCTTCAGACATTCGGCAGCCCAATGTTGAGGTACTTTCTTAGCTGAAATACTTGACGGACAAGTACACACTTCAGTTGAAGGTCGTTAAATTATCTTTTTTTTTTCTTTTGGAAAATAAAGTTGCAGTATGTATTCATTAATAGCAAAAGAAGTACTATATGATTTGCTTGCTTGGAATGATTGCACTGGTTCTGAATCTTTATTTTCGTGAGTCTAAATTCATCTAGTGCTTCAACCAGCTGCTACTAAATAGCTAAATGACAAAGTAATTCCCCAGAATTCTTATGTAGTACTTTGCTTTGACTTGGAAGTGATGCATACAACATTCAGTTGTGCAGCTTTGGAAATTTATGAGGTAGCCCAGTAAACAAGCTCACAAGAGATTTTATATGTAATTACCAATGGGAAAATTAAAAGAAGTCAAGGTTTGCACAAATCAGTAGAGCTTGATGAGATCAGGCTTCATCCAATATATAAACCACCTTTCTCTATGTATGTACGTAATACATTAGGTAACAAGAAAAAGGAATAGGATTGGGGTGCATTAATTGCCTTGGTCCTTGCGAATTTTGAAGGTTAAATTGAGAAGAGGTACATACTACGTTTATTATTATTAAACTCAAAATTGTTAGAGATGAGGAAATAAAGGGNGGGGGTGATGGAGGGATTCTGGTAAATTTTTTCTAAATATGACCTTCCCTTCCCATAAAGAGAGCTTCATAGTGAAGGTAGCAAGCTGTTGAAGAAGCTATAGTAGAGAAAAAAAGGTGAGGCAGCAACTCTAAGCCTCAGGGCTTAGTTCAAGAAGTAAAGGTTGTGAACTTGTGACTTAGGTCATAGGTGTAAGCCATGCGCTATTGAACCAAGATTGATATTTAAGTGGAGAAGGGTAGAGGGGTGGGGCAATTATTCTAGAATTTCGGAGGCTGCGGTTGGTCCGTAGGGTTCAATGAGTTGGCCTTATATGAATATTTTGAATTGTGGGTGAGGAAGTAGAGGGGGCAATTGTAGATTTTTATTAGAGTTTGTTCAAAGAGGAAGTAAAGCGGAGGCCTAATTTGGAGGGGCTAGAATTCACTCATATTTGAAGGGCTAGGATTCACTCATATTGGAGGGGAGGAGGGTGAGTGACTTGAGAGGGATTTTGAAGAGGAGGAGGTGAAAAGGGAGGTGGAGAGTTGTGCGGGTGACAGAGCTCCGGGTCCTGTTGGTTTTTCTTTGTCCTTCTCCAACATTGTTGGAACACGATTAAAAAAGATGTGATGGATATTGTTACGGAGTTTCAGGAAAGAGGCGAATTTGAAAAAAGTTTGAATGCTTCCCTTGTTGTCATTATCCCCAAGCGGGAGGGAGCCTCGAGCATGAAGTACTACCCATTAGTCTAGTGGAAAACATCTATAAGATCATCTCTAAGATGCTTTCCTTTGGACTTAAGAAAATGTTGGACGAGACTGTTTCTTCTTCACATAATGCTTTTGTGAAGGGTAGACAGATTTTGGATGCAACTTTAGTGGCATGAAGTGATGGATTTGAGGAGAAAACTAGGAATGATAGGCGTGTTGTGTAAACTAGATATTGAGAAGGGCTATGATCACGTAAATTGGAACTTTCTAGATTCCATCGTGCTACATATGAGTTTTTGGGGTTAAATGGAGAAAATGGGTTAGATTTTGTATCTCTTTAGTGAGATATTGGTAAATGGCAATCCTTGCAGTTTCTTTGGTAGTTCGAGGGGTCTGATACAAGGGAATCCTCTATCTCCATTGTTGTTATTTTAGTAATGGACACGTTGATTAGGATGACAGATAGAGCTGTTTTGGGAGGTTTCTTAAAGGGTTTTAATGCAGCAATTGGGGGTGTTGGGACAATATCGGTTTCTCACTTGATGATACTTTGGTTTTCTATGACGCAGATGAGTCCCAACTATATTATTTAGGCCAAGTTCTTACTTGGTTCTAGGTGGTGTCAGGACTTAAAATCTATTTAAGAAAGTGTGAGATAATAGCCATTGGTGTGGTAGACAACATTAGTTCCCTCTCTCAGGTTTTGAATTGCAGGATTGGGACTCTCCCGGCTACTTATCTTGGATTGCCATTAAGGTTCTTCTAACAAGGATCAAAGGGTGTGAAATCCGATTCTTGAGAGAGTCGAGCAGAGTTTAGCAGGGTGACAGTAGAGGTATTTGTCCAAAGGTGGGAAGGAAGTGCTTATTAAAAGCATGTTATCGAGCATTCCCACTTACTTTTTGCCATTGTTTCATGCGCCAGCTTCAGTCACAGGAAAGTTGGAAAAGATTTGAAGAAATTCTCTTTGGGACGTGACAGATGGGGCAAGAAAGTTCCACTTGGTCAGTTGGAAGACTGTCACTTTGCCCAAAAAATGGGGAGGACCTGTTATTACAGACTTGAAGGTGTTTAATCAGGCCTTGCTTGGTAAATGGCTGCGGAGATTTGGGATGGAGGTTAATGCCTTTTGGAGAGGGGTGATATTTGACAAATATGGGGCAATGGGAGGCGATTGGAGAATTAGAGATGTGACTGCCTTTTGGATGTGGTTTGTGGAGAAATATTATGAAGGGATGGGATGATTACGAAGTAAATATCTCATCCAAGGTAGGAGATGAGAGGAGGATTGACTTTTGGGAACGCAAGTGGTTTGGAGTTTATGTTCTATGTTATGGTTTCTATGACCTGTGAACTGAATGATGGTATCTTTTTTCTGTATTATGCTTGTTGCCTTTGAAATAGACATGTTTTCTTGTCTAGGTTGCAAAGGAGCGGTTAAACCAAGTTATCACTGATGCTGGAGAGAAAGATCTTTCTAACTTATGTTCAGAACCTCTTCAAATTGAGAGTGTGCTCAACTGTAAGTTTTACGCCAGCTACATTAAACTTGTTAAATTCTTTTCCGTCCTAAAAAAAAAGGATATTTAATCTCCAATATTATTATTAAAGCAAGTGTATCAACTGATAAAGCTTAGGTAGCAAGACTGCAATTCACCATGAACAGCTAGACTTATAACCATTTACTTGCTTGTTTTGTTCCTGGCCGAGTTATTTTTGCTTTATTTATAGTCCCAAACCAATTAATTACTATCTGTGTGTGGAGCTAAAAAAAATTTTCTGTATGGAAGTGTGTGATTGTGTTGGACTAATTCCCTTATGATGTGGAATGAAGCTTCTCAAAACGAGTTCCTACCGTCATGGTTCCAATATTTCAACAAGGAGCTAGTACGTACGGTCTCTTTTTCAGAACACGAAGCTTTTGATCATCCTGTGTCATGTAAGCTACCTTTTCTATCTGACACTTTTTGAGTCACTTTCTCACTGCACTCCCCGGTTTCACTTCTCTTTTCCTTTTAAGAAATGAGGTTCCATCTTACTTTTCTGAATTTCTGTTTCTGGCTCACAATGCTCCTACCTCTCTTGTGATCATAATGTAGGTCTTTTGGCTGTTTCTTCACGGGATGAAGATCCTATCAGCAAATTTGTTGACCTATTTAACACCAATAAGTTGCCTTCCCTACTTAATGATGGTGCAATGGATCCAAAAATTCTAAAGCATTTTGTATTGGTACACGATGGTGAGGAAGTTTCGTTAGAAAGGTTTGATGCTCCTTCCTTCTGAAATTGTCCATGGTGTAATCTAACAGAGTGATTTATAATATTGAAATTGTTAATATCACAATCACAAATCCATGAGGAGTGGAAGTTGAAATACTTTGGTAAAACCAGATACTTTGATCTGCAAAAGTTTTTGAAATAATGCTGTTGTGAAGCAAACAATACATGTTTCTAGAAAGACGAGAAAGTATTGAAAATGAAGAACATGAATTTTACTTTGATGTTCTTATAGAAAAATAATTTTACAAATTGTTAGCAGTCAAAGGATTCTAGATTCCCAAAGGAACCCAGGAAATCAACTCATAATTCTGCCTGTATTGAATTCAAAGAGTACCTTAAGATTTCCCCAAGTTGCGATAGGCTAAGCTCAAGCAGAAACTAAAAAGTAAAAACATTGGAAGTCCTGAGACTCAGTGAGAGAAGAAGCTTTAAGTTTAGGGAAGTTATTCCTACTCTTGAAGAAAAAACGCCGAGGGTATTTTTTAGAGACCATATTGCCTCTAATCAGAGTACAGAACTTATAATGCAAACTGTTTTTGAAGTTTAGACAAGCTTTTATGATACAACACTTTGGAAGTTCTAATTTTGTTTATTTGATTTTGCCTTTTTGCTTAACCTTTATAATTGATTTTGTACATTGGTCAGCTTCAGTTGGTGGCATGGTATAATGTACATCCATTTTACTTATCTGAAACAAAAAGAAGTCCCAAGCTCTCTGATTCCTGATACCGAAATTAACTTCTAAGCTCAAAATACCCTAGACATTTTAAACTTTGTAAAAAGTTTGACCAGCACCCTCCCAAAATAAGAAAAGGCTTTAATCTGAACCCAGAACTAGCAAAATATACTTCTTAGTTTGGCTCAGGTTAAGTTATGTAGTGTTGTCTTTAACATACACACAAGTATACACTGGCATAAGTAAGTAATATAGAATTAATATAAGGTGCAGTACCATGACAAATTGGCTCTAATTAATTGCCAAGTACCAAGATTAAAACAGCTACGATTTGTTCATACAACTAAATGTAGTGTAAT
>JACEIK010000173.1:166247-182859 GCA_018107945.1 Datura stramonium | reverse complement strand
CTACGTATCTTTAATTTGAGATCACAAATTCAAAAGTCTTCTTTACTTTGCTGTCAAAACCAGACAAACAAATTGAAACAACGAGATTACTACTCCATTTTCTTTGTTCTTCTTGTAATACCATTTCTTATATCAAGGGTTCATTATTCTACTTGCAATTACCAAAGTTAAGATGAATGTGTTGGGAATGAGGAATTACCAGGGCAAGTTGACATGAATACAGAATACTATATTTGGAAGTTTCATTTTCTTTATTGAGAAGCAGCCCAACTTATTGGTTCTAGCCGAAAATGCACAATAACTAAATCGATTAATCTAAAATCGAACTCTAGAACATCAAACAAAATTGAGCTTACTTGGTTTAGTTTAGATTGTAATTTCTTCAATCCGAAAATCGTATATCCAAAGTTCTCACAATACAACGCGAACTACCCGATGCCCACCCCTAATGATCTCAAATGCAATGACGATGTTATGAATCAATATAACATCTAGGACTATGATTGCTCCAATACTTTTTGAGTTACTAACAAGCCTATTTTCCTCAACCCACTTTCTTTGTTCCTCCTATAAATGAAAGATTCACTAATTTCAAGTCCTAACTATGATTTCATAAGATGATTAGGTATATTCCTATCCCTAAAACCCATATGAATTCAGCTAATGGGCTCACTTTATTGAATTTATTCAATTCAATTCCAATCCTAGATACCCTTTCCAAATTTAATGCTAGAATTTTCAAATTAATCAAATTAGTGGTAAATCGACTTGCTAAAAAATCTAATCAGTTTCATTCAACACATTTATACTCTCATTTTTCCGCCCTTTAGTTATTTTGTCACCCTAATGTTCCTAAGGCTTTGGTCTAGTGACAAGAGCGCAACATATGTGGAGATTAGGCACGCATCATGGGTTTGAACCATGCAACAAACAAAAGTCTGGTATTTAAGTGGAGAAGAGTAGAGGCATGGACACATTATCCATCAAGTTTTGGATCGTGTGCTGTTAGCCCTTTGAAAATTTTTCGATTATAAAAAAAACTCTTTAACATTCATTGGAGATAAGGAGGAAGAGTATTCAAACAAAAATAGAGAGAGGTATAAAAGATAGAGATAGATTTTAGATATAGATAGAACAAAGAAAGGGTAGAAAAATTGAACTCATGCATGAAATTCATATCTTTGAATAATCTAAGAGAGGTTCGTCATGATTTGATTATTGTGTTATAATTTCCACATTATGAGATCCTAGTGGATTTTTGAAAGAACACAGGAAAGAAAGGTATGGAGTGGCTACCTGAGTTGTTTAATGTCATATTTAGGATGACTAAGATGTCAGAAGAATGGAGGTGGAGTATAATAATTCAGTTGGGACAAGAATAAGGGTGATATTTAAAATTGCAACAACTAAGGGTATCAAGCTACTAAGCCATACTATGAAAGTTTGGAAGATGGTGGTCGAGATGAGGAGGGGTGTGTCTATCTCCGAGAACCAATTTGAATTCATGTCGTGACAACTACAAAAGCCATTTATCTTGTAAGGAGATTCTTGGAACAATATAGGGACATGAAGAGAGACTTACAAATGGTGTTCATTGACCTAGAAATGACTTACGATGAAGTCCTTAAGAAGGTCCTTTAGAAATGTTTGGAGTCTAAAGGTGTACATGTGGCTTATATTAGGACAATTTAGGACCTGTATGATAGAGCCAAGATCCGGTTTAGAACAGCGGGAGGTAACTTAGAACACTTTACGGTCGTGATGGGGTTGCACCAGGGATCGACTCTTAGCCCGTTCCTATTTGTCTTAGTGATGGACGACTTCACACGACATATCAAGGCGAGGTGCCGTGGTGCGTGTTATTAGCAGATGACATAGTATTGACTAATGAAATGCGTGGAATTAACACTAGGCTGGAGGTTTGAGTCTAAAGGTTTCAGGTTAAGCAGGACTAAGATAAAGGACTTAGAATGCAAGTTCAGTGATGTAATTCATGAGGTGGAGGTAAAAGTGAAGATTGATGCATAAGTCATACCTAAGAGAGAAAGTTTGAATTATCTCTGGTCAATTATCCAAGGAGATAGGGAGATTGACAATGATATTGCACACCGTATTGAAGCGGGTTGGGTCAAGTGGAGCCTCACCTTCGGGGTTCTGTGCTATAAAAATATGTCACCTGGGCTTAAAGATAAGTTCTATAGAAGGGTGGTTAGACCAACATTGTTGTATGAGGTAGAGTGTTTGCCAGTCAAGAACGCCCATGTTCAAAAGATGAAGACAGTGGAGATGAGGATGCTCAAATTGCATATGAGGCGAGATATGATAAAGAACGAAATTATACGAGGCAACGTGAGTAATTTCCGTGGCGGACAAGAGGAGGAAAGCGAGGTTGAAATTGTTTGGGCATGTGAAGAGGAGGTGCGGATGCACCTGTCAGGAGGTGTTAGAGATTGGCTGTAACAACAGTTAGGAGAGATAGAGATACGTCGAAAAAGAACTTGGGAAGGTGATTAGACAGGACACGACACAACTTCAGCTTACTAAGGATATGACCCTAGATAGGAAGGTTCGGAGGTCGAGGATTATGGTAGAATACTAGTGAGTAGCCGAGTGCGGTCACACTTTATGTGGGAGAGGTTGGGGGCTATCTATTAGTCACGTAGTCTCTTATTTTTAATGTGTATTGCTACTTGTTACTTCATTTGCCTTGTATCCTGCTAATCTTTTATCATATTATTATTGCAATCTTGCTTCGAATACATTTCTTTTGAGCCAAGGATCTATCGGAAACAACCTCTCTATCCCCGAAGATAGGGGTAGTAAAGCTTACTATCCCAGACCCCACTTTTGGGATTATACTGGTATGTTGTTGTTGTTGTGTGATAATTTCCGCATTATATTGCAGTATAACTTGTTCACAAACCAAGCAACCCCTAAAAACTCTAAGGAGTCTATTTATTCTAGCTATTACAGTGGGCCTAAATAAATACTCAAATTACCCTTCTAGGCTGTGGAATTAATTACTAATTGAGAAGTAGTCTCCGATCCTTATATTCTTTTGGTGCACCCATGTAGTTCTTGTTTGTATAGAGGATTGAGTGTCTTTCGGAGAGAACCTTATTTTGTAGGTTTCTCCTTTTTGGTATACCTCTTATACAGCCAAGTGGCCTTGTTATTATCAATGAAATTTCTTGATTAAAAAAAAATAAAATTACTAATTGGGCAAACTTCCTTTTGGATTTGTGCTTCTCCTTTTAAACATCCATTTAAGCATGTTATGGACATTGAAGTCTTCTTTCCGAGCTCCTTTATAGCACATCAAGCTTTTGATGGTTGGAAGAATGCTCCAAAATCCATGATAGCCACCTTGGGTGCTAGCAAGAATGCAGATAAAGTAAAAATTACATGTTGTCTTCCTTGACAATCCTGGAATAAGTAAAAGTAGCTGATGACAGAACGTGAAAGGATGAAAAGGATATCTATTAACATCTCAATTCTAATGAAAGACTTCAGAGAAAGTAGCAGAAACTCTGTTGGAGATGTCCTCTTTCTCCTTCCTAGCCTTCAGTTCCTTTCCAAAAAATCATGTGTCCAAATCCTTCTAGGAGCTCCTTTTTCTTTTTTCAACATAGGGCGTGGAAGGGCTTGTAAACCTAGAAAATGTGGATCAGCACCTAGGGACTGTTGTTGGAGCACCCAGGCATTGACCAACAGCCACAACATAATGCCTGCTGGCCAGAACCAGGCTCTGGGCTTGTGGAGTCTAGCGATTTGCAAACTTTAGAAGAAAAACTTCCTGCTATGTAGCACTAAGAACGGGCCGATCTTCTTTTTCTGCTTTTCAGTAGCTCAGTGGTTCTAGATGTAGCCTAGGCACTGCAGTAGGTCATTTCTCTTCCTTGTTTCTTGCTTCTTCGGCTCTCTGATCCTGTCTCTTGTCATTCATTTCTTTTCCTAGATCTTCTAAGTGATATCTCCTTACTTGAATAAACTTCAAACAACAAGGAGCCTTGTCAATGCGTAATCACAACATAGAATTCATCACTTAACAAGTCCCAAAGCCGCACAAATTCTTATTGATGCAAACCACATGCAGTATCATCAAGGATTTCACATTTAACTTAGTCTTGGGATGAATATGCCGAACACAACTATAAAAGGGGCACACAACTCAAGAGGAGTAATATATTACTATTTTCCTACTTCCGTAGGCCTTTTATTGAAGTCCTTTTCCACACTGCGTCTCAAACTATCAAATCTGTTTCTAGACTTCTGGTTTAGTCTTACTGTGATGGTTTTTTTGATTACAAAAGGATGAGCTCAATTTTGCATGATGTGGCTGTTAATGATGCTTCGTATTTTCTACAGAGCAACCAAAACCTTGGCAGAGATGAGGAGCACTTTTGGGGCTAATTGTTGCCATTTGCTGTGTATCAACTCCTCTAAGGATGGCTCAGAAGAACATGAAAACCTATGGGCTGCTTATGTAAGAGAATCTTCTGAAGCTTATCTTTTTTACATCATATCTATTGACTTTGTTATCTTTGTTTATTAAATGAAGTAAGTAAAAATTATTTTCTTGCGTCTTTCAGAAAACTGATAGCTCACATGGCCAGCAGCTACGTTTCTTCCTTAGCTCAGATGACTTGGATGAGGTATTTGTTCCTGAACCTTGTATGGCCTGAACTTAGAGGTACTTTCTTAGGATAGCTGGCCATCGACATCTTTCTCCTTGATATAAGTAATTATTTATGTGTGTTGAATTGAGCAGCTGAAAAAATTCGTACAAGATCTATCGTCTAAACATATTATTCCTCATATGGAGCAAAAAATCCGTGTTCTTAACCAGCAGGTATCTTCCCCCCAACCCCAACCTCCACCCTGATTTTTGGAATTTATTTTATTTTTTTAATTTTGGAAGTTGATGATAACATGTATGTTACTTCTAGCATTTTTTTTTGACTTGGTGCTAAATTTTAGGTTTCTGCAACAAGAAAAGGTTTTAGAAACCAAATAAAAAACTTGTGGTGGAGAAAGGGTAAAGACGATGCACCTGAAAACCCAGCTGGTCCAACGTAATTCTGCAAGCTCTTCTTTTGTCTAGTTTGTGACATGGTTGTGTTTTCATTTATCTTTTCATGACTAATCAGGCTTTGTGATTGCTTTTCAAGGTATACTTTCAGCTCTATTGAATCACAAATAAGAGTTTTGGGTGATTATGCCTTCATGTTACATGATTATGAGCTTGCGTTGTCTAACTATCGTCTACTTTCTACCGACTACAAGCTCGACAAAGCATGGAAACACTATGCTGGGGTTCAGGTAGTTCTTGACACTATGTATTGGGCGTCCATTGTTACTAGCAGTGTACTTATTGTAAGCTAGTTTTCTGGATAATACATGTGTCTGGTATGATTCCCTTCACTTAATAAAGGGTCTGCCGTTTCTTAACTTGGGTTCCCAAGGTGCAGTTGCTGGTCCATGTTGTTAGATGAGCAAAATAATGAGTGTTCAGTGAAACCTGGGTTCTTTTTGTGTATTTTGCCCAATTATGCGTTTTGTAAGTTCTCATGTCTATTTGGCCTAAGGAGTTATTCAACTGGCCAATGGATTCTTAAATCATAAATACATGTCTCTGAAAATATGAAGCATTGTGCATCTTTATTGCATATTTTCACGAAATAGATTGAGATTGGGAGAATAGTAAGTGCTAGTGGATGATCTCATATGGACACTATTTGTGCCTTCATATCCTCTGGGTGTATAAGGCAGCACCTTGTTTTTCGTTTTATTTAATTGATCCATGTCTCAGCTGGTTCATTAGGAAGAAATGCTGGGTGCTAATTACTGGTAATGCACCTCACAAATTGTAAATGGTCTCCTTCACTGTCTTACTTTGAGATTTATGAATATGTCTTGAAAAGAAATGTAACTTCTGTTTCATATTAACGTATCATTTTTCTCTTTGTTAAAATTAAAAGACTCCTGACTTCTATTTTTTATCCATAGCTCACTCATAAAAAATGATTTGATCATAATTTCTTAAAACAAAATAATAGGATGTTGCTTTAAATTAATTTACCTCCTCTGTATTCCTTATTTTAGCATGGTGACTAATTTCTTATCTTTCACCATTTGGAAAAATGATTTGTGAATCTGGGGACATGCTTATATTGCCTTTCAAAGAAATCCTCCACTGTATCCATCTTTGACTATGTGATTCTGCTCATGACTTGTGCCTTCTTTGGATGATATAAGTAGTGTTTTCCTTCCAGCAAATATCAATGTCATTCTTTTGTTCTACGTAATATAATTAAGAAACTTGCTTTTTGTTACGCATGTACTGACCGAACTTTAAATTCTAATGGGGTCTAGGTCTTTTACATCACTTGGCTAAGTTTATTTTGAATTGCTTGTACTTTGTCAACACTTTATTAAAAAACTAAAATAAAGACATGATCTACTGCTTGCCTTTGTTGCTGGATTAATGATTTGAGCTTCAGATAGTTTATTCGTAACTATTAAAACTGTAATAGTCTATCTTAACTATTGAGACTGTATAGGAGCAGATTCTAACTCCAGTGCTGACTCAACCCAATCTTTTGGTATGAATACTACGCTAAACAGTTAGATGATTAAGATAGTCCATTATTCCTTTCATATTGGCATATTCTTGATGCTTTTCTGTGGGGCTATGGCTATTCATAGCGCCTGAAGTTCAATAATATGTTAATTATAATCTGTTCAATAACTGGTTACTGTATGCTCCAAAATTTCCTTCTTTGTTTCTCTATGACAGAATGGGCTAAATAAAACGGAGGAAAGTAGTTTCCTCTTTGGCTGGCACTTGAATAGTTAAATTTGTTAATGTCATGTCTTTTTCCTATGTACTTCCCTTTTCAGATTCAACAGGGAGAAATATCCTTTACCTTTTTCATAATATGCTTACAGCTCTATTTCAATTTTGGGATAAACTTACTTCATATACAAATGTTTGGTACAAAAACCACGGTAACTGTCCTTAGTAATGGTTCAAATGCATTTAATAATCTCTGAATAATGCACTTCCGTTTTTTACTTTTTATATTTAGCCATGAGATGTTTATCCATTATGTATTTTTCTATTAGTGGCTTTAACACTTTGCTGTCACAATCATCGGTGAAAGACCTCGTCATGAGTTTGACATCTGGATTCAGAAAACAATTTGGTTCGGTTGGTTTTATTTTGATTTTGATCTTTGAGAACGTGTGTTTGTATTTTGTTTTGAGGAACTGAGGGTTTGTGTGTTGGAAGAATTGTTTTTCACTGTTTTTGGTTTCCCAGAGAATAAACAGTTAACAATTCCAGGTTTAAAAAACAGCCTTTCACTGTTTTTGGTTTCCCAGAAAACAAACAGTTAACAATTCCGGATTTAATTTAGAAAAAAAAATTGCTGTTCGAATAACAAAATTGGCCCTTAGTTTGTGCCAATAAAGCAAGTCTACTTACTATCTGATACCAGTCAGATATTTCTGCCACATGGCTGTTTTCTGTTTGGGAGGAAGAAAAGGAAATTGTTGTGATCAACATATTTGGTGCGGTTAAACCGATTGGGCTAATAAATTAGTTATTTTTATTTACCTATTATTTCACATGCAATCGTTCATGGATGTAGTTGCATATCCCATTTATTTTGGGATAAGACCTACTTATAGGTTAATGTGAAGGTATATGAACATTTTGGGAGACTGGAGTGTTAAATACATTGGACTAGAGCTAGAGTATATTATTGGTGGGGAGAGCTTGGAATATCTTGGGTTTCTATTTAGATGTGTCTTACCATTGATCCAAATACTGCATTTTCCATCAGATAATCTTCACAGGAGGAGAGATCCAATAGAAACGAGAAGTAGTTAAAACATTAATTACTTGTTGACTTCTTTCTTTGTTTCTAATGCATATGAGGTGAATATGCATACAACTATAGTCAACTGGAGTTATAGAAGGGACACGAATGATGGACTTCTGGTTAATGCTTTGCCTGGTTTTATAATCTTTCCATTATGTTCTCACCTACACTATCAAATCCAAATTTTGTGATTACGAGTTCCTCTTGATGCATCTTTCCCTTAATTTTTGTCTACTCATATTGCAGGAAATGATGGGACTGACCTACTTCATGTTGGATCAGTCAAGAAAGGATGGTGAATATTGCATGGAGAATGCATTTACCACATATTTAGTATGTACGCATCCCTCTTCTATGTCTGTTATTTGAACTTTACTCTGGTCTGTCACTTTTATTGCAGTTGTCTTTTTAATTTTTCACCAGCGACCACTGAAAAAGAGAAAAAAGGGAAGAGAATTTGCTTCACAATTTTAAATATATTTGGATAAATCAAGGAAAAGATGGTAGTATTTTCACTACATAATTGTTTAGAAACCTGTTTCTCTTAAGATCTGCATGTTAAGCTTTTTAAGTGACCTAGCAACTGATGGCTTAAATACGTTGTTGTATCGCATACTTTTTAGTTTATTTAGGTGATGATATTCTGGATTTAAGGGTCTTCTGTGATTATTTTTATTGTTGTTGTTGTTGTTATTGTTGTTGTTATTATTATTATTATTGTTATTGGCCTTAGTTGATTTGGTATAACTTACAAAGACGTAGTCTAAATATGATCTAAAGTTTTGTATGGTTTTGGTAGATTAATGAAACATAATCTTTTTGCAGAAAATTGGATCATCAGGTCAGAGAAATGCTACACGTTGTGGTCTTTGGTGGGTAGAAATGTTGAAGGCCAGAGATCAGTATAAGGAGGCTGCCAGTGTATACTTCCGTATCTCTGGTGAGGTAATGCCCAATTTTAAAATCTTGGTGGGTGACAATCCTTATTTCCTGTTCTGAGGAGGTTTATTCTTTAGGAACCACTCCATTCAGCTGTAATGCTCGAGCAAGCATCATATTGTTACTTGTTTTCCACTCCCCCCATGTTGCGCAAGTACGGGTTTCATCTTGTTCTTTCTGGGGACCTGTATAAAAAATGTGATCAGGTATTTGTTCTCACACAATCATGCATATAGGTTCTTCAAATGCTGTGATCTAGACTATAGCTATTTATTCTGTCTCCATTATCAGATAAAACATGCAATTCGAACATACAAAGGCGCTCTTTCTGTTTTCAAGGGAACTACATGGAGGCACATTAGAGACCATGTTCATTTCCACATAGGGAAGTAAGTTATAAACAACCTCCTTGCTTTTTTTTTTTGAAATTGGTAACTTGTATTCCTCCGCATTTATGTTATGCTGGCAACCTCTGAAAAGTGATCTACAGAGTAAAAGTAATTACAAAAGTCCTAGGAAGTCCACTATCTGTACTTCATCATCTATACATTGCTCTTTACATAAAAAATGTGGAGAACTGATACAACTCCATGTTATCTTTTGAATGGAGTTGAACCTGCCTTCAAAGATTCTTTCATTTCTCTCCTTCTATATGTTCCACCATATACAAGCTGAGACTGTTCCCCACCATTTTCACTGGCTTTTTCTACCACCCCCTTTGATCCAGCAGCTTAAGAGGTCTGTTGTATGTTCTGACATGATCCACCTCTCCTTAGCCAAACTGAAAAAACAGTCGAAACTCCTTGCTTTTTCAGATCGTACTTAGATCATATTAGTTACAGACAAACTGCTCAGAAAAGCAGTTGATACCATCGTTCCCTCAGCTTCTTGTTTTTGGCCTTCTTCTTTCTTATTGTTTTGGTTATGCCATATCCTTGTACTAATCTAGCAAAAGATCTCCTCCCTCCACTACTACTGGTTATAATCATAATAGTTAGTTAAGATAGCATTCGGAAATAGGTAGTAACATAATAAGGTTGTCATTTCCTTCGAACCGAGGATCTATCAGAAACAACCTCTCTACCCCACAAAGGTAGGGGTAAGTTAGTCTGCATACATTCTACTCTCCCCAGACCCCACTTGTGGGATTACACTTGGTATGTTGTTGTTTTATAATAAGGTTGTCATTTATTCAGGTGGTATGGTTTATTGGGGATCTTTGATGTTGCTATTAAAAATATGTTGGAGGTTCTAGCTTGTGGTCATCAATCTAAGACAACACAGGAGTTATTCCTAAAGGATTTCCTTCAGATAATTCAGGTAAGCACTAATTTTGGATCCTAATATTCTCCTATTTCTTACATGCTGTGTCTTTCCTGTGAGGTCCCCCCCCGATTGGTTCCTGGAAAGATCATCAACTTCAAAATTATGTGGTCTGTTCATTTCTTGATAAATATTATTCTGTTCAGTCAAACTGGTTATATATCATGGCAAGATCATTAGGTCGCCAGTTAAATATCACGGAATTCCGGATTTACAGGTCTATTTGCTTACTTTCCTTGCTGAGATTCAATTACCAACTCCAATCTTTTTAATAATCAGGACCGGGAAATAGATTTCAGATGAAATTTATATTAACTTCCAATAGAAGTGAGGTGTTAGTGACTTTCAGTATTCATAGACCAGAAGACAAAAAGAATGCCTGTTTGCAGGATGCGATGCTTCTAGATTTGAACTGAGTAGTTCAATTTAGCCCACTGTAAAAGATGGTAATTGCCAAGAAATGCTGAAGATAATTGGTTATGTATTAGCTTCATCATTGCCAGAGACAATTTCCTTGACCTATATTTTTGATTATTTATATAAATATCCCAACTGAAAAGAGAAAAAACTTGGCATGTGGAATAGATCTCTTAATTTAGATCCATAGAATGATCTTGATTTTGGCTTCACTTAATCTTGGTTTCTAACAGCCGTTTTTTATTTTAATTTTTATGGATTAATGACAAGTGCGTTGAAGCTGCACTGGTTGCTTTGCAAGAGTTCTTAACATACTGCTTTGTTTTTTCTCTCATCTAGTTATGTCACATATTTTTAATCATTATTATTCATGATCTGAAATCTATGTTGTCCTTGTTTACTCTTTTATTTGTACTATTATGAAGCAAACAGGCAAAACATATGAGGTTCCAAAGCTTCAATTACCAGTAATCAACATCCCTTCAGTCAAAGTGGTGTACCAGGATCATCGTACCTATGCATCCCAAGCAGCTGTAAGCTAATTAGTACTTTCTAAATCTTTGACTTTTTTCTATTTGTTTCTCGTTTTCTTCTCTTTCTGTTCTTTTTTGGTCTTCTGGAATCTATTAAATGCCCAAAGCCTTCCAACACGTTACTCTGTCCATCATCAGGTTTAAATTATCTGTTTCTGTTAGGCAGTGATGATGCAAATTTTTGGTGCTACTTAATAATGCTTGCATAGCCTTCCCATTCAATGGTCTCTTTCATTACTGTTGGTTTTTGTTTCCCCTTGATTATGTATTTTCCCTTAGTTTTCAGCCATTGATCCACTGTGTTCATCCTCATTTTCTTGCATTCTTGTTACTGTGAGAAAATACACTCAAAACATTTTGCTGGTAAGACTGGGAATGTTATAGACTGTAACTACTTATTCTTGAAATTCTCTACCTAATTTTGTATCTGTCCAGAGTTCATTAACTGTTTCTTCTGATGGTCATTGTTTACTGTGCTGATCTTTGTCACAAATCTTTCCTCTAAAAACTTTGTTCATGAATGATTTCATGTTTTAACTTTGATGGGATGGCCAACTTGTGATTTGTCTTTGCCAATTAACTTGCCTACCCTATAGATTTTGTCGATGTTCAGCTAATGCTCTTTTTCACTTTTTCAATTCGAAAAAACATAAAAAAATCTGTTTTTCATAGAATTGTCCAAGTTATGAAGTGATCAACATCTAGTTGTTGAAGTGAGTTGTTTGTAAAACAACAGTTATCATAAAACCGCAAATTGATAATAGCATCTAAACCATATAAACCAACAATGTTATGCATCCTGGGAATATATTTTAATTTGGTTAGGACATTCCTGTTGCTTAATACAAATTAGAAAAGAAAATGTTTTGCCTCATGGAATATCTTTGTGTTTCAAGTAATGCTGTTCCCATGTCCTCGTTGGACGTGTCACTTTGTGCTACACTGCTTTTTGCTTTGATGTGTTTTTCGTGAAGCTTGGGGAATCACTGCTCATCTCTCGGGTAACGGCCCCTTTTTTGGTCAACATTTTGGCTTTCCTCTCTTTGCCTTTTGCTGTTGGTTATTTCTTTGTGTTTGTGCTTTTTCCGCTGTATAATTTCTCAGTTAATCACTATCTGCTAGCCTTCAAAGTTACCCCATTAACAACAACTCCAAATGTGAGATCCTCATGAATGTTGTAAAAACAAACTGCTTCTGAATCAACTAAATCTTCCACCTCGTAATGCTCAACACCATAAATTCAAATCCTTGATTCAACTACACGCTTCACTGGTCTTTTTTTTCTCCATTTTCTTTCGTGTTCCTTATTTTTATATTTTCCACTCCACCCAGGCTGTTGTCTGTCAGTGTCATATAAGGTTAGCTGAAGTCAATGGACATATTATGTCATTTTAAATAAAATGTAGTGTTTAACAATTTGTTGATCCGTCTTCTTTTTCATCTTTTCTGTCCACTCAAACTTTCTGCTACTGCTGTGGCTTAATAGAGTAATTGAATTCATTGCAAATAATTGTGTCTTTATGAATTCTTTTATCTATTTAAAATTTCTGATACAATCTTTGTTGTTTTCTTCCCTTTTTTTTTTTGGAACTTCAGATTCATGTCAAAGAAAGTCTCTGGCGATCATTAGAGGAAGACATGATTCCAACATTGTCAAGTAAGAGTAATTGGCTGGAGCTGCAATCTAAAATTTTGCCAAAGAAGTTTAAAGAATCAAACATTTGTGTAGCTGGAGGTAAGTGACTGATCCTATTTCACTGTGGATAAATTTATACTCCTGTCTTTTGCTAATGAGCTTTTCTTAAACCATGATTGAGTTTGTTCTGTCATTAAAAGAAATGCTGCAATGCATCCGAGCATGGCTAGAGAAATGGACACAAGATAAAGGGTTACTAGAAACAGTAGGGTACCTCCAATAGAAGTAGCACCAAGGAGTAGTAAGTTTAAAGACAAACCACTGTTTTGGAACATTACTGCATCTTCCATGAAGCCAGTCTCTTTACAAATTTTTCAATAACACCACTCTGGACTTCAGTAAACCTGAACTTGGCACCTAAAGGATGTCCCTGATAGATTGTGGGTAGAGAACGAATATTGTAACATAAAATATCAGCTAGCTCCCTCAGATTAGGGACATCATTGATAGGATATAAGCATATAGATGTGTAATCCTGGTAAGGCCTCAAATATTAGAAGGTTAAGGTTGAGATAGAGGACTTGCGCTTTTTCTGCTCCACAAAAATCATCGACATGCAGCAGATGTGAAATCGAAAGCATTCCCAGGCTTGTAACCACTTCAAATCCTCTTATCCCACAACACTAACATATGGTTTTAGCACATCCACCACCAACTTATGGTTTTAATACGCTTACAACAAACGTTTACAAGATGGTTTTCACTCGCTCAGCATCAACAAAAAGATTGCCTAAACTTTCTCTCATTAGAAAGCTAGGGCTTTCACTTGCTCACCATCAACTAAAGAATTTTAACCTTTTTATACATTAGTGTTTTACTCGAGCATTGAAAAATGACCACTCTTTGTAGTTAGATAAGCTAGACATTAGGCTCAAAGTGTTCTCTCTCTCTTTCTTTTTTAAACAAGTGTAGGCTCAAGAATATCTCAAATCATAAGCTAGTCATTAGGCTCAAAGTGTTCTCTCTCTCTCTCTCTTTCTATTTTAAACAAGTGTAGGCTCAAGAATATCTCACTGGTTTGAGAAGATTAAGAGAAATGCTTTTCTGAGAGAGCTGTTTATTCTTCATAGTGCTTATCTTCTATTTATAATCTTCCATCAGTACGGTGATTTTTTCTTTTTCTGCATTACCTTGTTAATTTCCTAAAATATTCGAGTTATTCTTGCTTCATTTTTTGCAGAGGCTATTGGGATATCCATTGAATTCAAAAATCCACTTCAAATACCTGTTTCACTATCTGGTGTTAGCCTAATTTGTGAACATTCTACAGCAGCATCTGAACCTAGTAAGTACAATAGCCTGTTTAATGCCATCTTCTTTTTTACTCGTCGAAAAACAAAAATGCTGTCTCTTTCTACATCTCCCTGTCTGGCCCAAAGTTCTCACCCTTTGCTTTTCAGAGACAATTTATTGAACTTCGAATGCACTTTTAACAAGTTTATATTTTTAGAAGAAATGATTTTCATTTAGCTCTCAGTTATCTAGATTTTGATCCGAGGGTCTGTTAGAAATAGGCTCTCTACCTCTGAGGTAGGGGTAGGGTCTGCATACACTCTACCCTCCCAGACCTCACTTTGTGGGACTACACTCGATATGTTGTTGTTGTTGTTGTATATCCAGATACTTTGTGCAAATATTTGTAAGTGGTGAAATTGTCCCTCAAAAAGCATATATATTAGAGTTTTGGGATGGATGGAGTACTTATTTTCATTCCTTTTCACTCAATAATGAAATTGGATAAGCTTTTCAGTTTTCTCTATCACAAATATTTTCTCCCTTAGTACAACTATTGCAATATCAGAATCATAGTAAGTTCTATTGTGAATGATGTAGATGCAAATAATTCAATTGGTGATCAAAATGGTGAGACATCAAACAAATCAGCCACTAGTGGGTAAGTGTATAAAATCTTCCAGAGTTTGACTTTCTAGCTCGGTTATGTATTTTCAGATGATAATTTTATCCCCTTTTACACATTCTTATGATACTCACATGTTATTTGATGTTTCAGGAATTTTACTTCTGATACATCTTCATTTACATTATCGGAGGCTGATGTTGCTTTAGGAGAAGGTGAAACAGTACTGGTGAGTTTTTGACAAGTAATTGAACATATCTATCTGGCTGCTTGTAGATTTCATTTAGGTTTTTCTTGTTTGAACATATCTACTTGGGAGGGGTGCTGAAGCTGTTATTAGAATAGATGGCATAGTCTTTTTGTGTATGACAAATTTTAGTGCATATGTAATATGAATCCATCGTCTAGCAACAAAGACTATTTATGAACGACTGGAGCTTGTAAATTTGAGGCCTCAGCGAAATTCAGGCAACTGAGATGGAAAGAGTCATTCTCCAGTGCTGCATCTTCACTTTAGAAACCCTTTCTTTGGCTTTTGAAGCTCTCCATTATCTTTTACATGACTAGTTGGTTGAATTGTCCAAAGCTTGCAAGTCTGGGAGCTAATAATTTCAGATGCAAAAAGCACAAAACATGTTTCTATCTGATTTTTCAATTAAATTAGGGTTCACTGTTGTGATTTCTACTACCAAAACTTATTCCATACCAATTTTTTTGCTTAAATTATAAGCTAGATTTGTCACTTGCCCTTGCTCTCTGTTGTTTGCTGGTCAAACAGATTAGGCATTAGATGAAAACAGATCACTTCCTTTTAATTCTAGCATTAAACTACCAGTTCTTCTTACCTATTTCTCCAGTAAGTAAACAGTAATTTGTTGTATGTCGATTGCCCCTTTCTTAAGTCTCTCTTTGTCTGTGTCTGGTAGTTCTCTATGTCTGTTTTATGATGCTGTAAGAACTGGGGACTTAGGTTTTTTTCTTCTGTGCATATTGGTATCATCAGAATACAAGTTATGATGAAAAAACTAGCCACTTTGGTCCATGACATATGTGAGAGAATCAGACTAATCATTTCAAAACCTTAAGGCAATAAGTGGAGTAATCCAAGATCTTTATACACACCTTCCAGCATGCGTAAGTTGATTTTGGGGTTCACACATCAACTTATGTGCATCTGGACTGATTCACCTGGTAATAATTGCCTCCCACTTACACAAGTATCAGGTGACTTTGGCCACCAAGATATATGTAAATAAGAAAAATTACCTAGTGTTTGTTGTCTTTGCTGAGATTTGAAACCAGGTCTCACGAGCTGTTATTACTACTTCATTGGCCAGTAGGCCGCACCTTTCGGTGCAATTCCATTTCCAATGTCGTTGTCTCAGCATCTTATGTGCATTTCTTGCTTTCAGTATCAGCGTGAGTCTGATGTTCCATGGTTGTAGTTTACCTCTGTTGTTTTAATTATCATATTACTATTTCAACTTTCAGGTACAGCTAACGGTTACTCCAAGAGAAGAAGGTACTCTCAAGATAGTTGGTATAAGATGGAAGCTGTCAGGTTCATTGGCAGGATTTTGTACTTTTGATTCTGACATAGTCAGAAAGAAAGTTATGAAAGGAAACAGGAAATCTAAACGATCTACAATGGATAACCTGAAGTTCTTAGTCATAAAGGTGAATATCTTCCTTCCATGTCTACATGTTTATTACTTGTGATGTAGACAGTTTAAGATGTTTTAGCATTTTACTTGGATGGCCACATTTACATCTCTTTATGACTTGACTGACTATATGCAGAGTTTACCTAAGCTTGAGGGCTTCATTCATCACCTCCCGGAAACAGTTTATGTTGGGGATTTGCGGTGTATCACTCTGGAGTTGAAAAATCCATCTCGAATTCCAGTTAGAGTATGGTTCTTCTTTTACACCCTATGAATAAAAAAAGTACGGTTCT
>JACEIK010000173.1:142308-159853 GCA_018107945.1 Datura stramonium | reverse complement strand
ATATGAAAGAAAAAATTAAAATTAAATTATTTTTAAATAGAGGGAATACTATTTATTGAATGTTAGCAAAGAAAAGTTCTCTAAGAGGAAAGAAATTTATATGGTAGCTTAAATTTTTATTTTTTTCTTCTAAAAGTTTGACATGTTTTCCTGAAAAATACTCAGGTTTTTTTCTCCTTAAATACAACATAATAGAACCCTTGTGTGGAAGGTGACTCGTGAAATTAATCGAGATGCGCACAAGTTAACCCAAACATCATGATTATCAGAAAAGAATTTCCGGAATTAGAATCTCTATAATTCTCCTATAAATAAATAATAAAGCCTCATGTTACTGATGAGAGGTGACAAATATCCCGTAAAATTAATCGAGATAAACATAAGTTGGACCGAATACCACGGTTATCAAAGTAAAATAAATTAGAGGCCCTTACATCATTTATACATATTCTCTGAGAATAAGAATCTCTACAATTCTTGGCCGTATTTTACAATATTAATTTTATATTCTAAAAGATCATTTGACTTTTTCTCTCTCTCTCTATATATATATATAACAACAAAGTCTTGTTTATAGTAGTTGAATAAATCAGATGACTTTATTTGACTAGTCTTCTTTCTTCTTCTTCCAGCAGCCTTTCCCATTATAATTCCTTCCACCACTTCCATATTTTCTTCAAACACCATCTTTCTTATTCTTCTAGTTATACCAAATACCAAAATAACAAAAATTTTCTGAGTTCCGATCATAAAGAAAAGATGAATGATCTTTTTTCAGGATCGTTCTCTCGTTACAGAGAGGACGATCAATCTCAAAACCAACAAGATTCTCATGGAATAGAGATGGGAGATGGTGGAGTCAATCTCGACAAGTTCTTCGAAGATGTGGAAGTCATTAAAGACGAGCTCAAAGAACTCGAGAAGCTCTACGCCCAACTCCAGAGCTCACATGAGAAGAGCAAGACTCTTCACAACGCCAAGGCTGTTAAGGATCTGAGATCCAAAATGGATGATGACGTTTCCATGGCCTTGAAAAAGGCTAAGTTCATCAAAGTCCGATTGGAAGCGTTGGACAGATCCAACGGTTCCAATAGGAGCCTCCCCGGGTGTGGCCCGGGGAGTTCCTCGGACAGGACGAGGACTTCAGTTGTTAATGGATTGAGAAAGAAACTCCAAGAATCAATGAATCAATTCAATGAGCTGAGGCAAAAGATGGCGTCTGAATATAGAGAAACAGTTCAAAGAAGGTATTATACTGTCACTGGAGAAAAACCTGATGAAGCAGTTCTTGATACACTCATCTCTACAGGTAAATTTTACTCCCATTGTTGCCTGCAATTTTTTCATAGTTTTAAAAATATAGACTTTATTTCAAAAAACTGCACGATTGTATATTTGAATTCACACGGAAAATTAGATATTTAACCCTTGAAAATTACAAATTAAAAGGGCCTATCACAAATAGGTCAAAACTAGAACCGCCCACAGCTGTGGCGGGTGGTAAGTATTCCTTCATTACAGTGGCTAAGCAAGAAATTTTGTTAAGGGTATTCATCCATATACTTGATATAAGTTTTTATATGCACAATATAATTCTCCGACATGACTTTCAACTAAGGACCCTTCATTGCATGTGGATTCATCCTTAAGCAGAGATTTTAGGATCAAACCCTGGGGAATGGAGTCGTCTTTAGTAGGGAGTGTTTTAGCCTTAAATGGGACTTTTCATTTAAATTCGCATCAATCAAGCTCCAAAATGAATATCTGGCTACAAATAGATCAAAATGAGTATAAATCATCCAAATTTCCAAATGACAAGTCAAACAATACTTATTTCATTTGTCTTATACCGAATAGCTTGATGGATCATTTAGCTTTTTAACTCATCGGATCAAGTCAACAAACAAGTGATATAACAGAACAAATTACTTGTTTTTGGCTACCACAGGTCAAAGTGAGACATTCTTGCAGAAGGCAATACAAGAACAAGGAAGAGGACAAGTGATGGACACAATAATGGAGATTCAAGAAAGGCATGAAGCTGTGAAGGAATTAGAGAGGAATTTGAAAGAACTTCACCAAGTTTTCTTGGATATGGCTGTTTTAGTGGAATCTCAAGGAGCACAACTTGATGACATTGAGAGTCAAGTGAATAGGGCTAATTCATTTGTTAGAGGGGGTGCTCAACAATTGCAAGTGGCAAGAAAACACCAAAAGAATACAAGAAAATGGACTTGTTTTGCTATTATTCTTTTGCTTATCATCATCTTAGTGGTGGTTCTTTCTATTCAGCCATGGAAGAAATGAGATGGTCAAAGGTCTTTGGTTTAGTTGGGTGGACCCCTTTAATTATTTTGAATATTCTGAATTTTCTAGTTTATTATTTTAGTCATGCTTATTATTTTGTGTATTTTTTGGGATATTTTTTTAATGTGGGGAAAAGTAAATTGGATGGGGGTCCATGTGTTATTCTACTTGGGATTCTTTTTCTGTAATTATTAATGTATTTAGAGTATATTTTTTCTGTGCTGTGGAATAGTTATTTGTTTGTTTAGTTATCTCATTCAGATTTAAGTTATTTCTTTTTTTGTTTATGTTGGATTTTTCTTAATTGATGTTTGTTGATATTTTGGTTTAATGGTCTGAAGTTTCAAGTTTAGATCTCATAATTCAAACTTTTGACTACTTGTCTAAAATTTGGTTCTAGTAGTTCAATATTCTGACCACTAAGCTAAAATTTAGTTCTAGTAATTTAAATTTTAGACCACTGGTCTAAATTTAATTGTGTTAATTCAAACTTCACCAATAATCCGAAGTTTGAACTACTAGAAGTTTAATAATACAAAATGAGCAGAAATATTTGTGTAAAATTATGATTTACAATTACTATAGTTTACTAAGAAGATCAAGAAATAATATTTCAAAATACAAAAATGGAGCATGGCAAAGGGAGGACTAAGTAGTTGAATATATGAGCATTGAGCATTTTACAAAAGAGTTATCTCTATTGATTCTAGTGATGAGTTATATTACAAACAAAGTACAATATTTGTTAACTATGAATTAAGAAAATGTATAAGCAATGTAGTAACACAGCTTACCTGCATCAAGTTAACATCCCAAAAAGAAGCAGAAGCTGCCAGAAGGTTACCATAAGTTGGAAAAGGCACGTCTCCGTCGCATATAAAACTCAACTCTATACGTTTCTCCAAATCGCTGATTCTGTTATGAGCTGAGACTAGAAAGTATTTCATCATGCTCGGAGTCATTTTCAGGACTTGTTTCGACTACTGGTGGAGAAGATAGTGGAGCTCTCTGCCGAGTCAGACTTAGTCGTAATGGCCGTCCTTCAAGTTCCTAATTGCATTATAAGAGACTGTGAGAAACAAGGAATATGTCAAATTGTCCTGTGATACTTCATCACTACTTATCCTTACCACTTCATTCATGGTATTGAGTACATTGTTCATTGCTTCAGCTGAAGAAAATGTAATGAAACCAAAACCTCGAGATCTTCCCGAGTCCCTTTCATAGACGACTCTGGCACTCAAGAACCCTGGCTGGTCAGAAAAAGCATCGTTCAGAGCTTTAGAAGTGAGGTTCCAGCTAAGATTCGAAGCATATAGTTTGTGAGGGCTATCTACAAATCCTTGATTAGTGCTTCTTATCTTTGCTCTCATTACTTCCCTTTCACCTCCTCTTGGAACCTCGGGGAAGTTCACCTTCACCGTACGACCTCCAACTTGCTGTTAAACATTTTACCACAAAGCAAGGAAAGAAAAAAGAGGGGATATGTAAGAAAAGAAGACATCAATTTCGAGTAAATTAATACGACAAACAAATTGGTTACCATGGGACAACATGCATTATTAAGTTGAACCCAAGTTACGTTTTTTCACATCTATGATCATCTGGTGTGCAGATATTGAAATTTTTGGACCTTGCAAGGGCAAGGTATTGATTGTATTCCTATTTGCTTTCAGTATCATGTAAACAGTTCTGTTATCAGTTTAAGATTTTCCTAGGCGTCAAGGAAACGTCATGGGAATTCGTGCATCAATAGATTGCAATAACCATCTGATTTTCCAGAATAACCAGAAGAGGTTACAATCCCTTCTATTATTCTCAAGCTGTGAACATCAGGCAGTCTGTAAAATTGAAGTAAAAGTGCTTTACATGGCCAAATTGTTAGTTTTGTGAAACTTGGCTATCAATCTTTATTCAAATGTCTTACATGGTTGAATTACTAGTTTGGTTGAAACTTGACCATAAATAATTTATTCACCACTTTTTCTCCCTAAAGAAGATGGAAAAAAAAAAGAAAGAGATTTTACCGGATAAAAGTTAAAGACACTAAGAAATAAAGAGGACTCATGGTACATATTGCACAAAGTAGAACTCCGTCTTGTCATTATATGTTTTAGAAAATGATATGCTTTTACCATCCAAATTGAAGTTCAGTCAAAGCTCTATAACGTTGTTTGCCTGGATATTTTTTTGATGCTATAGTAAAATGCTATTATAGAGAACATATAACATAACATAACATGAAAATTTATTCCCTAGAAAACTTGGCCGTTATAATGAACTGTTGTTATAGAGAGGTACTTCTGTAGCAGGAATTTCATGGGACAAAACACATTTTTGAGGAGATGCATAGGTAATAAAATAATTTATTTAGATGAGTGAATGGCCTTGGAGACCAAACTGTTTGCTTATTGAGACAGAGGACATCAGTCCAAGATACTTAACTCTTAATAATATTGTTGTTTGCTAATTGGGACAGTGACATCAGTTCAAGATAGGTAACTAACACAAAATCCGAATCATATTGTTAATGAATGACTATCAAAATTCAACATGAGTTCGGTATTTTCATGTTCTGGTATTGCAGGTGAATTAAGTGTTTTAATCAGCTGATGCAACATACAAGAAAAGAGACCTTGCTAGTAAATGATGAGACAACTGCTAAACTTACAGATCCATCAAACAACCGGATTGCCTCCTTTGCTTCTTCAACACTTCCCATCGTAACAAATGCAAATCCACGACTCCTAACTGTAACTCTATCATAAACGATCTACAAATCCATGGAAGAAAAACAACATGAGTCATCCTGTATCTTATATTCCCAAAGAAAAAATAGAGGACGTCTATCAAAATTGAACTTATGTAAAAACATGCAAGCAACTTAGAAATCATAAGCCAAATTTCAACTGCCGTTGCACAAAATTAAATCAACCTATAAATGATGTTACAATAATAATCCACCATATCTAACCACTTCGACAGGAAGATAAAAACCGCCTATAGGCTATTCCAAATGATTTTGAAGATTGAAGTACCACATCAGCATCAGTCTTGCCAATCTAAACAGATCAATGTTTGATTACTTATGCTACGAATTGCTAATAAATAATGGTTTGATCATTACCAGCAAGAGCACTCTATATTTACAACTTCTGTGACTACATATACCACCTATCTTCTTTGTCTAATAGTACACCGAAAGATTATCTCTATGATGTTTCAAGGGAAAAACATTTACTAAAAAAATTTCACAAGAAAGCATCTTGAGTCATACCAAAGGCCAGCTCAAGTGACATTGTCTTGCCCATCTCGATTATCAATGTTAGAATACAATGTCTTCGACAAATTGTGAGTACAGAAATAACCAACTTTAATCACAAAAAAACAAATATGAGAAAATATATTGTATTATTAAGTTTGTGAGTACAACTATGTATATCCCATGATTCTTGTCTCTAACCTGTTTTACATTGTTCGAGGGCTTATGCAGCCAGTGGCAGAGCCAAAAATTTATGCAAGGGGATTCAAAAATACTAAAAGATCACACTTTGGATTTGAACCTGTTCCCCAAAGCAATTTTTGAACATCCTTTATCACCTACACTAGAATCTTCCTAGGCAATTCAACAGTTCATATATAACAAATGAAACTCATTTCTGCACAACTCTGCAGTATAGTTTTATGAAGTAGGAATGTTGAGTTGGGTAAATAGTATGAGTCCAATTTTTTTAGACTTTTCTCCCATAGATGTCTACATACATACCACAAGATTTTTGTTGCATAAGATTCAAGAATTAAAAAGGGGAAAAAGCAGGAAATGGAAACAGCAAAAAAAAAAAAAAAAAAATACAATCAAAGCAACAAAAGCTCAAAAAAACAGACCTCAACATTAACAACTTTACCAGCTTCTGCAAAGATTTCAGACAATTGAGAAGCGGTCATCGAGAAGGGCATATTACCCACATACAATCTACCATCTTTAATAGACTGAGGCTCATCAACACCTCCATCTCCTTCTTTCTCCACACTCTCACCGTCCTCTTTCTCTTCATCTTCTTCAATTTCCTCTTCCGCCGACAATGCAGCTTCCTCATCTACTCCGACTACCTCAGCTCCATCAGACACAGCAGAAGGAGAAAAATGGATCGAAGAACGATTGAAGGAAGAGAAAAAGGAAGAAATTGGGTAATGGGGTTTGAGTTTTGTGGGTTTTACGGAGGGCGAAAATGCAGCTTCCTCATTTACTTGGAAAACCTCAGCTCCATCGGAGACAGAAGAACTAGAAAAACGGATTGAAGATCGATTGATGGAAGAGAAAAAGGAAGAAATGGAGAAATGGGGTTTGAATTTTTTGGGTTTTATGGAGTTAAACTTGAAGTTGATGAAGTGGGTATTGTTAGTACTTAAGGAAAAGTGCTGTACTACTGAGAATTTAGGCTTTTGAGTGAAGAAATGAAGTGAAGGATAAGTAGAAGAAGATGGAGATACTGTAGCAGCAACAGAGAAGGAAGAAGCTGCCATCTTTTTTCTTCTCTTCCAATTTTTGTACCAAAGAACCAGTTTAGTGAAGAAATGATAGAAGATAATGGATTTGGCGGATAAGACGCAGCTACGGAGCTTTGTCACCCGGTGTCCGGTATCTGTATTGGAAAATCAAGAATATATCGTAACAGTATTTCTTTTCCTTTTAATAGATCTTTAAATCGAGAGTCTACCTAACATAGTTTTCTTGTCTCAGAAGTGGAGTTAAAGGTCACCATATACTCCATCCTCCTTAGATACCCGATATGTTATTATTGCTATAGTATTTCTTTTTCGTACCGGGGGTTTAAACCCGAGTCCTTTGTAAATGGAAAATCTATCAGAAATAGCCTCTTTACCTTTGAAGTAGAGGTAAAGTCGGCGAATACTCTACCCTCCTCATACGTAGAAATATTTCTTTTTCGTACCTATGGCTGAACCCAAGACCTCTGTTTAGCTAACCTATGTGGAATTTGTGTTGCATAAGAGAAGTTCTCTAACATGATTCTTTCTCACACCGAAGAGTCGAATGTGAGATCTCTAATTAAGAAGATCGACTAACTTGAATTTGTGCAGATTAAAATTTATATAAGGAGAAATCGCTCTGTGTGGAATTTATTTTATATGAAAAACTCAAATTCGAGCTATATAATTAAAAGATAAAGAAATCCTATCCATTTTATCGTGATTCTTGTCGGTGCCACCGTAACTTTTGACAGTAAACTAGTGAATTTTGTTTTATTTTATGGTATGTGATTTAACTTGCTAGTTATTTGAATTGTGTGTTTGTAGGGTAGAAAATATTTATTTGTATCGAATGATTATATTAAATTAAATAATTTATTTTTAACATATTAAAAGCAAACTCGAAAATATATATTAATTAACCATGATTAAGTTATTAATGTGAATTATGAAAGACATGATTTGAATTCATTGGTTTGTTTGTAAATTATTCGGTGGAAATAAATTTTTACCTATGACATTGTATTGTACGACAAAATTGCTCGTTATTCTCTTCAGACTCTATTTGTGAAATTACATTGAGTATATTATTATCGTTGTTTTGATTGTATTGCATTGTGAAATAGTTTCTAACAATCCAAAATGAATGAAAAGTCGACAAAAGATATAAAAGTTGACGTGACATGCCAAAGATTAATGTATCAATAACGGTTATGGTGGAGTGACAAGAACTCAATATTTATATCAATGAGACTTTCCGATGCGAATCAAATTTAGTCAGATCTCAATATGGATATCAGATAGGTAGTGGATGACCAATTTGCATGATGAGAAGGTAACAATGAATGACATGACAGTTGCAAACGTTTCACAATCTACACAACCAATGTACAAAATACTATATAAACATTTAACTTATCCCAGTCTGGAAACACACCAATTTGCTCATTATCAGGATCAAGTTCAATCATACATCACTGTATTTTCACAAACCAAACAACACAACAGTAATCCAAACACACTGCAACATCACAGACCTGATCGACAGGGTCTTCGTGATCTTATATCCCAAAACAAGCTTATTTATACTACAAGTGCTGAAAATTAAGTAGCATTAAGGCTTTAGCAACCTCTTACCATCCACGTCGCGTGATAAGCAATAGAACGATAGAGGCAGCTGCGTTAATGCCAAGCCAAGGATGAACTGCCCATTGATAGCCAAGGATGATCCGCCAATTGCAAGCAACCAAATGCTGGTAAGATCAAGTTCCGCGCTTTGCATTAGGTTGCAGCACGGATGAGGTCAGGCTCACTCAACTCGTGACACCAGACCCCGTTTCTCAAGCCAAGGCTATCAAACTTTGAGGTTGCAACAGCTATCCGCTGCGCCAACCCACTTACCAGCCATGAGAATACCGTGTCCAGTATTCATCATGTCAGGTATTGCCTGGACCTGAGGCCTCAGGTTTTGGAACGGAAAAGGGTCGAGATTTCCCCTAGAGTACATGTTAGTGACTCCTGATGAATCGTAGAATCTGCTGTCAGTTGTTTCTTTTGGTGAGCTCAAATTGCTGCTATCAGACTGCAGCACTTCAGAATTTTGGGATCCAGTGGGGTAAAAGTTTTGAACGCCGCCTGTCTTGAATGTATCAGTTGTTTTACCACCCTTCATAGTTCCATTCATGTTCCTCGTGTTCAAGAAGCGGCCACCACAGCCCCTAGGTCGGCGCAAAGCATGGAGATGGCGAGAGAGGTGCAAGTATGGCTGCAAACATTAGGCAGTGTAAAACTCAGCAACCACAGGGTGAACAGAGTTCATTCATGTTTTTGAAGAAAAGAAGAGGAAAATCTGTATGTTATATCTATAAATGCAAACTTAGCAACCCCAACATTGATAAGGAATGTGGCCAAGAGTGAGACTATTACTTACAAAAAATCTTAGCTTGTGAAATTTTGAAAATTAAACACAGATGAGTATATTTTCAAAAACAAATCCATAAAGTCTTTAAGCGCAAAGCGCAATTAAAGTTGGGGCTTTAGTTTAAAAAAAAGGCGCAATGAAGAATATATCTCTTTTTCTGATTATATTTATTGTTTAGTGCTGCTTTATTCAATATGTAACTCATGGGCAATGAGGTACACATCTTAGTGCCTTGCCTACACTAAAGCACAGCTTACGCAACGCGTAGCGCCCTCCCTCCGCTTTTTTGAGCTTCAGGGCTAAAGCGCGCTTTAAATGAGTCTTTGATAACACAGGTCACAGAATAAACATTTGACCATTTTCACAAATAATTTTGTGCCACGTTACCACCCACAGGCCTGTGAATGGGGATGACTGAACGTAAAGGAAAATTGGCAGGACAGAGGAGGTAACTGTTGGCTAAATATTTTGTCTCAGCAGCCAGCAACTGCTCTTCAATTAAAAACTTCCTTTGGTATTGTTCATATCATGCATATTATCCCTGGTGGTCTTGCAATTTAGAAGAGTAGATGAAGATTAAACAAAACATCATGATGGATATGTCGATCCACTGTCCACCATAATCACAGAAATAAAACTTTACCTTGCGTGGCTTAAGAGCTTTTTTCTCCATTTCCTTGGCCCGGGACTTTCGACGCCTCAGTATCCCATGATACTGCTTAGCATTTACGAATATTGGACCTTCATCAGAGGCCAAATTCAATGGTAGCATAATGCGGCCCTGCAAAATTTGTGAAGTGAAATTATATGAATATTAGAGCCTCGAAATCATTCGGCTTTAAGGAGTCTGGTACAATATGTAGAGTACAGGAGATTTCCAGAAATGCAGCACAAAAGAGAGTAAAGAATAAATTACACTACAAATGCCAACTATATTGCCTTTTATCAGAAGACATACGTTTCCTGTTACTGCATATATTCCAGTGTTATGCATTAATTCGAAACATTTCTACTTCCGCCTTTCATTTGTTATTCATTAATTGTGGCTAATATTTGAAACTGCTACTGATGAAAGATGATCCTCTGAATTATTCCAGGAAAGTAAGTTCAATCTGTTGACAAGTTACCCTTCCAACGGTCTCAAGAACTGTGAAAATTTTCCTCCGAGATATTTATCCTTTCACCAATTCTCCATTTATAACTTTGATTCAACGAGCGAAGATTCCTGGTCTCCTCTCCTTCACTCCTTTGCTAATTAGTATAAGAATGCCTTCATTTAGAAGATATCTTAAATGGTATTATAGAAAGCAATCAGCTAAGCATTACAAGGTTATGATGCAAATCAAAATACCATTTGAGCAGAGTGATACAACATATTATACTCCTGTAATAATTATAGAGAAATGATAATTTACCAAAGAAACTTGGTTGTCAATTATTCAACTTTGATCTTGATTCAAAATCAAAATCACAGCAACAGAACATATTATACTGGGAAGACTTTGAACAACGCATATAAGAGTGTTAAAATTCCATCTGAATAGAACAAGCTTACCAGCTAAGTATTCAGCATCTGTGACACATACAATGCATAACATGATCATTTTCCTAGCATTATGCCACAAACAATTGCAAAAATATGACTATCTTAAGGAGAGAGCCCACTGGACACTGAAGAAGAGGTCACTAATGACAAAGGACAATATTTTCTGGATAAAGAAGATACTTTGAGGTTAACTAGCACTCAGACAAGAGGTGACCCAGTAATGGTCATTAGCCAACAATTAGAGGATCTCACTCATAGTTCCAAGAAATTAGCAATATCATTTCTGTTTAACAATTTGGGAGCAAATTTTCTTTCCGAATTCAACTCAACGGTCAAATGTGATTCCAATAATCTTTTCTTTTGCGAAATAAATTATCATTCTTTCAATTGTTTTGACGCCTTTCATGTAGTTTAAGTACTTCGTCAAGCGCTGTTCTGCCTCAACTTAAACAGGTACCAAGCAGACTAGTCTTTACTTCAATACAAAAGGTAACTATGCCTCCTTTTTTTTTTTTTTGATGACCAAGAAATCCATCTGGGGCCAACCCTTAGGACAAACCACAGCCTAATTCAGGACAGTGGACACACCCCTCTACCTTTCTCCACTTAAATACCAGGCTTAGTTCACATGGTGCAACACTCTAACTTGTGACTTAAACACAAGTTCCTCAACCTTTGCCACTTGGACTAAACCCTTGGGGCAAAGTATGTTTTCATACAGTAAGGCAAATGAATCAAGTCATCGAACAGTTTGTGCTTTGAGCTTTCAGAACTCCTTACAGTTGAGTTCATATCCTCTATTAACAGTAACCTATTCACATCTTAAAAATGGCCTAAAACTCATCATCAATGATAATTTTTAAGGTAGGTCAATTGGCTGTAACTTGACTCTCCATATTCCATAAAGAGCTTGTGCCCCATTGACTGTTGAGCTATTTTCTACGTTGCTGTGGTAAAGGAAGATTTCTCAAATCACATGACGCACAGAGGTGGCTTCTTCTACACTACTAAGGTGAAAACTTGGAGCCATGTTTCCTCAAAGCTCTCAGGTTATATAGTGTCCCACAGAGGTGGCTTCTTCTACACATGACGCACATTATAACATCTCTGCTTGTGAGAAAAAACTTAAATATACCAATTATATCTGATGTTAAACAAGTAGATCCATCGGTAAACATTAGTGCCCAACTTACAGTGCCATCTGGGCAACATCATAGCCCAACAAGCAGCATTATATGCTGCTACAGACCCTCAGTAAAAGGAGTAAATACGAGACCCAAGGACATTACTTGAGTAATCGTACTACAATCAAATGCTGTCTTTATCAATCAATTGATCCAACTAACTTGCATACTCAACGGGCATAAATAAAGATTTCTTGAACTTTCTTTTGTCTTCTTGACAAAAAATTGCGATCTTTTTAATGAAGGAGAAAAAATAGTTTTGGAAACTTTTCTAAATCAACCACATTAAAAATCCAACTCAGCTCACATATGATATGCTAAAGCAAAATTTAAGCAACATTATCAATGATGGAAACATGACAATATAAGCTGTCATAAAGTTAATATTGGTTGTCACTGCAAGTTTGAAAAGATTTAAAAGACCTTATAAAGCTGAAGCTTGTTACTGTAGTAAGTTATGCAACAAAACAGCAGAAATGTCCAAAGTAACACTGTTACTTCGTTTTTTGGAATAAGCAATTAATTCCAGAGAAAGCATAAATTACCAAACCCACATAACATAAATTACCAAACCCACATAACTCTAGTGATTGGAAAGTGATGCTATCAGAAAGAAGTGGTACCGAGAATTGAGGACCATAAGATGAAAATAACCCAACACATTGCTCTCCATAAGGATATTTTGCTGAAATCTGCATCATTTAAAAGCACATCACATAAACAGAATGAATAAGCACATATATTGAGATTTATCAAAGACATGTGGGCTTTCATGATGAAAAAAATTACCAGGGACTGACCAAAACCTAGCTCAAAGTGACCTCGATAGTCCATATTAGCTGAGAAAACAGAGGCAGCAGCCTGAATGTTAGAAAGTTTTTGCCCATTTGCCGAAGATTTGCAGTCACCTGAAGGAGATACTACATAAATGTCAACAGGTTCTTTGTAAAACGGGCTGTAAAATAAAAAATCTTCCCAAATGGTTAAACAATTCAATAGAACATGATTTCCCTTAACAAGAATTAGAGAAGAGAAGGTGTATGGAGTATGATGTTAACCTAAAGGCAAAGGAGAAAACAAAATGACACAATAGCTGAGATTCTCTAACTCAAGAGATTAAATGGAGTTGAAAAAGAAGCAACAATAAAATCCCTTGTTTTTTTTTTTTTTTTGAAATTGAACAATAAAATCCCCGTTATCAAGTAAATTGCTTATGATACTCCATAATTCTCTGCATCATCAGTAGATAAACTTGAGTTCCAGACCATTTGTGAGAAGGAAAACACATACTAATAATTTGAGATTACAACCATTGGCTTGATGTTCTATTATATATACATCAAGGAGAAGCAGAAGAAGGATAATAGTTTTATCTCTAAAGAAGAACATGGGAAGGAAATCAATATGCACAATTGCAAGCCCGTTAGTACCACCATCACCAGCAGAAGAATATTTGGAGGAAATCAGGATGGAGAATTGCAAGCTCGTTAGTACCACCATGGAATATAGTCTCAGATTATCCAAGATTTCATGTTTTGCATAATGATGTCTAGAACTTTCTCATTATGGAGATAGAAACTTAATTATGCCACATTTTTCAAAGAACCTAGTAGGCATTTTTCAAGAACCTAGTAGGAAGTTTGGAGCAATAGATTTTTTCCTACTTCCAAACTAGATATTCTTTTTAGTACTTACAAAACTCCCAATATTTCTCTTTTTAAGGTAGTCAAAAGAATATTTCAGTACATCAAATGTACACTTGACTGTGGAAAATTTTTACACGATCCTACCAAAAGTTTTGCCTTATTGTTATTTTCATAATAATTGAGCTTATGATATTGATGATTGGAAAAGCACTACCAGTTTTCTAATTCTTTCTTTCTTGAAAATTCAGAATTTACATTGAATTCTGAGAAGCAACAATTGTGATTTTCATGCAATGTAGTTAAGATTTTTGTTACAAGAACTTCACCACCAACAAGTAAATCAAAAGAAGATCTTTTTTCAATAACAATTCTGATCTGACATTGGCCAGGAACTGGGTGTTTTTCATGACATGATCAAGCATATTGGCAGTAAATATTATTTTATTAGACAATTCGCATTTAAGAAAGAATTGGATATCAAAATTTGAGAGGCCACCAAGCCATAGAAATTGATGATCTTAGAAACTACAAATGCCTTTTGGTGTGACTTATCAAGTCTAAGAGGGGAATTGAATTTTTAAACTATATTCATCCCAAATGCATATATTTTATCTGCTTCAATCATGGATTAGGAAATGGAAAGTATTTGTTTAGAATTGATGAATTTCTTTATGACATTTTTGATAAGCAAAAATAGAATGTCAAAAAGAAATACATAAGTTCTTAAACAAATATTTCTGATCACCTAATTCAAGTATTTGTTTATGAGTTCATAATTATTATTTATAAAGAGAGAGAGAGAGAGAGAGAATAATTCAGTTGTTATACATGTACTAAACTAAATGTATGTTGAGAAAGATTCAGAAGCAAGGGATCTTAACAAAAGATAATTCAGTTGTGAGAAAGGAAAACACACTAAAAAGAGGTATAAGTTTTATATAAAGATTAGTTTTTGTCTAGCCATTATTTTGCTCCTAATAACTCTTTGGTACACATTAAATGATTTCATTAATTAGCTAAACCACCATATCTTCATGTCTTTGTGTAAATAGCAAGGTAAAAAATAAAAGACTGTACAACTATTCAATAAGTACTCTCATGCTAAACATTCATATAGAATTGGTGATAGGATCCTCTTGCAGATATTTATTGTTTAGTTAAACAACCAACCAAATGATAGGAACCCAAGAAATAAATAAAAATAACGAAGTTTCTTTGGAAAATGACAAAAATAGTCCTTATCTACAGAATAGGTTCAAAGTAGTGCATTATATATACTTCTGAGCAGTTTTGGTTCTTTAAATTTGTCAAAAGTGAGCACTTTAGGTCTCCGTCAAACATCTGACAAACTCTGTCTATTAGATTTGATAGGAACTATGAAAAAAAGGATGTAGAGAGAACTCTCATTTGGAGGTGCAGTTTTTACTATTTTTAATCTATTTTCTAAAGACTAGTGCAGCTTTTTGAGGTGCAAATTCTACTATCTTTTTGTCTTCGGTGCAAATTTTTTGGGTTGCGGTTTCTAGGATTTGATGTGACTTTCCTAGTGTTTCTAGTTAAAGAAAATTCTCCACAGTCCCTTCAAATCTAACCGACAGAGTTTGTAAAAATATTTTACCAAAAATGCTCATTTTTTACGAACGTAAAGGACCAAATTGTTCAGGAGTACATTTAAGGGAGTACTTTGAACCTTATCCCAACATAAGGGACCATTTTTGCAGAGGCGGACCTACCTCTAGAGTAAGGGGGTCACATACCCTGGATAACCTCGGAAAATATATATGTATATATGTGTATATATCTTAAATATGAGATATATATTTTGATTGGCACCCTCATTTAGAAAGATAGGATAGTTGCACCCTGTTGATATAGGGTGCACAAATAATCCTCTAGTGCGCAGACCAGGCTTCAATACCCACTTCAGCATCCGCACAAAAAAAAAATTCCCAACATTTTTGTAGCCACGGACCAGTAGTGCCCCCACTACTCTCAAATCCCGGATCCGCCTCTTCATTTCTGTCATCTCACAGCCCTCATATCATGTGTTGAATTCTTTTGCACATCAACTCTTACAATGAAACATTAAGTTTGTTTTATTCCAAAACAATGAAGTACATCTTAACATGCCAAGTGAAAAAAGACAACAAAAAGGATAGCTCAGTGCATGAAGTATCCCACATTCACACAGGGTTCAGAGGAGGGCCGGACTCCAAATAGGCAGCTTATCCTTACGCAAGCATCGGTAGCTAATTCCACGACTCAAACTCATGAACTATAGGTCACACGGAGATAACTTTATTGTTTCTCCAAGGCTCGACCCCTTCAAATAAAAAAAGACAACAGATCCTACAAATTGCAAAAAGGGGATGAAAAAGAAAGTACCAGAGGAAATAGTGAACTCTGTTGCATTCCCCTTAGGCTGCTGCTCCACAGATGCAGATTTCAATTGTCCAAAAGGCTCAGCATAAGCCACAGATTGAGACACAAAGCCACTATTCCACCAAGGAGCAGTGCACAATGTTGCAACAGGATTCTGGACAACCCCTTCATTTCCTTTGGAAAACATAGTAGTATGCATGGTCATATAGATGCAACCTCAAAAGCAATTCACACCTTTTTTTTCTTGAAAATCTAAAAGGAAGTTCCTGCAGCTCAATAAATTGAAGCAAACAATATTTCATAAGTTTCCCTTGAAAATAGTGCCTCAAGATATAATATAAGAGAAGTTATAAAACTTAATCCAAAATATACAAATACAAAATAAAAAGAAATTCAATCCCACAATTCAACAATCTTATCCGGAAATAAACAAACCATCAAGGTAAAAGAAATCAATAATATTAAAACTTAAATAGGAAAAAAGAAAAAAATTTTGATAACCATGGCCCCAGCCAACTTGCATACATCTCAACTAATTTCACGGAGTACGTGCTACCTCCAACCAGCACAGGTACTAGATAATAGAAGCGGAACTAGATTTTCTAGTTAACTGGTTTCTAGATTCTAGAAATTCTTGATAAATTATTTATATGTATTAATTGGATATTTTTAACAAAATTACTGGATCTACATCAAAGCTATTGAATTTGGTAAACGAAATGCTAGCTTCGTCTCTTCGGGTAACTCCATCCACCAAGGCTTGAACAAATAAGAACAAATCACCTAATTGTTTTGCCTCTGCTGTGATTTGGACTTACCACCTCACGATTTTCAACGCACTTTATTGATTATTAAGTCACACCCTCGGGTGCCACGAAAATAAATCTTGAAAACAAGTTTTATCTTTTCTTCATCATTGTACCAAACAAAACCAAAAGTCTGTGCAGGATAGAGTATACGCAAAACTTATCACTAACTCATAGTTAGATAGATTGATTTCAATAGACCCTCGACTCGGAAAAAAAAAAGAAAGGGGGAAATTTACAGAAACCCACATGAAAATCACCAGTCTCACAAGCAAAACTATGTGATAAACAGAGAAAGATCAGAGCAAGTGGGCAGTGGCAAAGCAAAAGAAAAAAGAACGATACACAAACGCACCATATGAGTAAAATCAAAAACATATGCACAACCAACCTTGAGTTCTACTGTAGCATTTGAACTTGAAGAAATGGTACTAAGAAGAACAGAGGGAGAGAAAGAACAAATTTTTGCAACACCCATAATAGAAAAAAGAAGAAAAAAAAAGTGAATATTCGAAGTAGACTGTCGTACCCAGAGAGTATGAAGAAGAGATTAAGCTGTGTGTGATTGTACGGTCAATAAGAGAAACCCCATTTGCTAGGAGCCATGTCGGTACAATTTCAAGCAGAGAAAGAGAAAGAGAAAGAGAAAGAGAAAGAGAGAGAGAGGTAACAGGATGGTTTACAAGTGGAAAAAATGGAATTACATGGCACTGACCAATGAAATATACCCTTCATGGAAAGACTTTGTTTTATGTGCTTTATTA
>JACEIK010000173.1:99657-111094 GCA_018107945.1 Datura stramonium | reverse complement strand
ACAGTGATCACCAAATATTCCAGAGTTTATTTCTTTATTCAATTTTATTCTTTCTGCTTGTCGCTGGATATCTCGTTTGTATATATTTTTATTTTGTTTTTTGAATCTCTAGCGAGTTACAAATTAATTTTTGAATGTGTATCAAATAAATTTATTTTTGTATAGTAACTCATAAATAACATATAAAGATATAAATCACATAATTTTATTTTAAGTGATGAGCTCAACTGAAAAGATGACGTGAAAAATTAGTTTTGAATTTTGAAATAGCGATTAATAGTTTTAATTTTTAAAATAGCGATATTAATAGTATATAGTAATAAATTTATTAATTTGATATAAATATCGGATGCGGTGAAATATTTTAGTATGATTAGTTGGGAGTTTTTGGTTAATAAGAGACTTTGCCCCCTTTTAACTGTTTTGCTACATATTCTCTTCCAACTTTATCGTTCCGTGTTTTGCTTTGCTTCGATCAGTGGCAATGGTTGCTATGAAACTCTTCGTTGCTCTTATCTTCTTCCTATGTCTGCTCTCTCCTTTCACTTCAGCTGAATCCACCGATTTCGAGTATTGCAGTGAGTTTTTTTTTTCTTCTTCTTCATTGGTCCTTTGACTTTACAATATGCCACCCGAAATCTGCTTGATTTTTGGGGTTTTAATGCAGATTTTGTTGGATCCTTTTGTTTGATTGTCTATTGAATCTGTTTGGTAGATACCCATTTTGGGTTTTTTGAATTTTAGGGGGTTTTCCCCCTTTTTTTCTGTACTTTTAGGATTTTTTGGTGATTTGTTGTGTTGGTTTCTGTTTCAACTGACGATTTTTTCTGATATTGTGCTTGTATCGTCTTGAAATTATCTCCTTTGCTAATAAAGTTGGAAGCTTGTCGAAGTGTTTTTTTTTTTTTTTGGTCTTCTTTTTGTTCTTTGATTGTCTGTTGAATCTGTTTGGTAGGTACCCATTTTGGGTTTTTGAGTTTTTCCTATTAGTATTTTGTTCTCTCTGCTTTTTGGTGATTTTGTTGTGTTTGTTTCTATTGCAGCTGACAATATTTTCTGATATTGTTCTTGTACCGTGTTGAAATTATCTCCTTTGCTAATGTTGGAAGCTTGTACCAGCTTAGTTTGATATAAATTCATTGACTTTTTGAAAATAAAATTTGTTAGATATTTACATACTATATACATGATAAGCTATAAGTTGTACTTCACGAAGAAAGTGCTATACGTGGTAATCTTTTTCATACTACTAAATGATCATAAAATCATTCTATGCTATAAGTTGTAATTTTTAAAAAATAAAGATATATATATTTTTTACTTTCATGAAGCAAGAAGGAATGGGAAGGAGCATGTAATTAGTTTTGTACTTAGAAGATAATTTTTCTCCACTGAAATTGTGCATTTTAGAGTTTCTTTCTACTATTAATTCTCTCGGTATTGAGGGGGGAAATATAAACATTAAGGGGAATTTATTATAGATAATTTTAATAATATGCCAGCTGATGGAGTTGTTTTTTGGATTTGCAGATAAAAGGGCCAATTATGATGTAAAGGTCAGTGGAATAGATATATCACCTTATCCTGTTAGCGGAGGTAAAAAGACCACATTCAGTATCAGTGCAAACACAGGTAATGAACTATGTGCATATTCTATCCCGCCCTTCTCATATTTATGTAAACTCAATAAGTTGATTTTAGCGAACTTTGATGATTAAGTACTTAAGTTGATTAACTATTTCACTTGCTTCCAAATAATTAGCCGGTTTAATTGGATACTCTCATATAATGTGTTAAATGATTGGACGTATATCTTGCTTACAATTGGGCATTGTGTGGAAACTGAGCGGTGTCAGTAGCATAACATGCGTATCTTTGTTGATGTCATTGCATTTTTATATCCTTAAAATTGGAAAAGGCAATAAAAGTAGGGAGCACAATTTCATGTTATTGCTGGAGAAGAAATTATGTCGAGTACACTTGTTCTTCTATAGCACTCAACGTGTTATTGCTAGAGGAGAAATTACGTCGAGTACACTTGTTAGCTATAATCACTCAATTCTTTGAATTTCTTGTCACATTTTAAGTGATAATTTTTAGATGTTTTTTGACATTGTCTTGTGTCCTTCACTTTTCTTTCCCTCTTTCTAAACCAATCGCTTTACTCGTGGTTAAAATTTATATTAGCGTGGAAATATTTACAATGATGTTAGAAACTTCTTACCTTTCATTTATGTGTTATTTTCATTCTCCTTATCCTTCGTCTTCTGGAAAGTGTTGATGAACAAGGCCGAGGACAAAATTATAATGGCTGGATAAGTTCAACTTTAGACCTTATAATTTTTCTAATATTGTTGACAATATGTGTGTTGTCTGTATTGATGTGTGTGCCACGCTAGGATAGTTATGTTAAACTTAGTGAGTAACGTAAACTCTCTTCACTTAGCATTTTGCAAGGACATGATTTGCCCATATGGACTCACATAACCTAAGTAGCACGAACAAATAGGGTTGTGCTGCAATTCCCTATTAAGATGATCTTTTTCCTTTTCTACGAGCTCAAGCTGGATTGACTTCTTATCGAACTCATGAACCATTAACTATTCCATTAGCAACTGTGAAGAGGGTGAAGGTTTTAGTCCATCACAATCTGAGGTGGATGACGCATATAGCCTTTTAAATTATTCAAGAAATTTTTATTTGGGAAGGTGAATGGAGGTTCAGAAACAGAATAAGTAGAGAACCATGGGAAAATGTGCAACCCCCTGGTCATTACATGCAGGGTTAATTGGACAGTTACATGGCTTTGATCAGTATCAACTAAAGTAGTACTGGAAGCCCATAAATTTTGATTCATAGCAGAAAGAGGTACTTAGTGTCGGTACTCTTAAAAAAGAGTACTTTTGTGTTGGTACCATTCAGTCACCTCCCGTGTAAATTTAGTGAAACTATGCTCAGTTGGTATAGAAAGACAAGGGAAAGCTTGAGGAAGATAGCAAAAACAGACTGGTAATTGGGACAGTGCAGTTATCCTCTTGGGTTTCAGCTTGTATTGCTGAATGTAAAAAGATTCACTGATCATCATATTACTTATTTTCTTAATCATTTTCTTTACTTCCTAGGTATTTAGTATCTCACTGGAATGCAAACTTGTTGGATTAAAAGATTTTGTTGTAGTATCTCTAGGACTTCACTTATTTTTCTTGTGATTGTGATTTAATTGAGAAGAATAAAGTAGCCTAGTTTGTGAAGGATTATAGTACTTAGGATCTTTTTTACTTATAAAAAGAATTAAAGACACCGATAAGTATTCAAATTTTTTATTTGAATATTGTTCTCAATTCAGCTTCATCACCTTTTGAAAAATCACATGGATTTGCTAAATGATTCCTTGTTAAAGAATTCTTCTTTTTCCCTCTTACCAAACATAGGCCGTGAGATTGATTTGAGATGAAATCCCTTCCTATCGTGCTCTCTTTATCAAGTCACCATAGAGCTAAAGACACCTCCACCGAGGTTGCGAGAATTCATAATCAAAGCTCCTTCGAGCAAAGAATTCACTAGCTCGTGAGCAAGGATGAAAAAATTGTGAATATGATCAAGATAGTTCTTACGAAACTTTTGGCATAATGGAAAGCAGTCTTGAAGAAAATTAACTTTTGTAGGATTTTGACGATGATACATCAGATGACTAATAGCCTATTTGGCCAAGCTTTTGGGAAGCCAAAAGATTATATTTTTTTGAAGTGCTTATTTTAGAGTGTTGGGGTTGTTTGGCCAAGTTTCTGGGAAAAAAAGTGCTTTAGAGTACTAGCAGAAGCAGTAGAAACTGAAAAAAGTTATTTTCTCCAGAAGCAATTTTGGAACATTAGCTAAGCACAAATTAATGTTCTAATATTGGCAAAAAATTCTTTTAAAATTAATTAGCCAAACACAAATTGTCACTCTCTAAAAGTAATTCCCCAAAAAAGCACTTCTGACAAAAAACACTTTTCAAAATAAGTAGTCTTTTGAAGCTTGGCTTAACAGGCTATAGCTTGGGAATTTCCAAAAAATAAATACTGAATGAGATAGACAAAGCAGTTTTGGTTTTAGTCCTAGTTTCCTGTGAAAAATGAGAGTAAAAAAGAACATGATCCTCATAATTAGCCAATATACTGGGGTTCGATTGGATTCTCTAAGGAGAAGAAGTGTTCTCCAAATGTAATCAATGTCAAGAGAGTTGCATGTAAAGAAACTTCAGTAGGTGGGGAAAAAACAAAAAATGAAAGAAAGGGTGAAGAGGCTTGGATGGAGTTTCTATTGATCCAGCTAATCAACAACATGAGGACATGTGTTTTTTAACCCAAGGGGAAGCTGATCATACCATAGTAAATCTGATTTTCATTTGTTTTTTTAGTTCTATTAGCTTACCAGCCTTCAGAATGCATCTTCCTGTTGCTGTTACCTTACTAGTTTATCAATTTTGGTGTTTGTTTCTCAGGTTTTTTAGGACTTCTCTTATTTTGTTTTTAATCTGCTGTTGAGAAGAATCAGTGATTGCAGTTTGTTAAGGATTCAGCTTTTTAAGAGTCCTTTTCTTGTAAGCAGTTTGACTGCTCAGCAAGTATTCAGTTAACTTTTAAGGTTCCTCTTTCAGGTAACAGTTTGGTTCGTCTGCCTTTGGCTTTTATGGTTTTCTTCCCCAAGAATCTTTAGATTTTCTAGATCAGCCAGATTAAAAGGTTCTCCGTAGTTTCGTTCTAGCAAAGTAAGACTTCGAAGTCATTTGAAGTTAACACGGGATAGTTTGGAAAAGCTGCACTCTGCGTTATCAAGAGTTCATCCTCTTTTATGGAAGAGTCTATTGTGTGACGGTGTAGGTTCTCTTCTTTTGGTATGCGGCTTGTATAGGGTTTCCCCAATTTTTAATAAAATTATTTACCTTATTAGAAAAGAGAGCTAATTGTGGGACAAATAGATAGATGCTTACATTCATTTCACATGTTGCTGAATTTTCATGTCATTCTACCTTCAGATTGGTGGTTGTAGTTCTTTCTTATCAGCAAGTATTTTCTTTTGAAATATCAGCTTAACGTTCCCTAGTGTTAATAAAAGTTTAAGGATATCGTGATTGAAGATAGTTGGAGGACAAAAATAACTGCTGATTAGAACACTGATTTTTAGAACATAGATAAGTAGTCTAAAAGGCAGTATGCGGCATGGATGGACCCAGTCACTCTACCTTCGGATTGATGGTCACTGTTCTTTGCTGTAAATGACCTTGCATTTGCTGTTACATGAGGTGTCTTTATTAATGCTGTTTGAGCTTGAGAAGTTGCAAAAAGAACTGAACTTTATTTTGGCCTCATAAATCCAACCCGTAAGAGTTCAAGACTGTTAAACTTGTGCTTAGCAAGTCCAAGGCAACAGCATGCTTGTTTCTTGGTTGGATCTTCACAGCCAGGCACAATATTGCCAGATTCTATTTTTATGTTGAGCAAGCAGTAAAACTCTCATGTTGTGATGAGACCTGATCACATTTATATGTTATCAACCTGATGTATGGTGGCAAATTTTGTCTACCCTATGGTTTGTTCATCATATCTAAGGATCTTGCTTGAAGCATGGGCGCCACCGACCATTTATGAAATTCTGAATCTGTTGTGCATGGATGTAAACATTACGTTTAATTATCAATAGCTGCATTGGGTTCACTTCTCATGTTCGTGGAGTAAATGGCTCTGCAATTCCTTTAGAAGTAGCTTTTGCTTTCACATGACCAGTGGGCTCTTACATAGTCTACTCGTTTTTCTGCACCCTTTCTGGACTGGGAAATATTTTTTAAAAATATGGTAGAAAGTATTTTTTGACTAGAAGAATGAATTGTCGTTGCAGGTAAGAATCTCACTGGAGGAAAGCTGGTGATTGATGTCAACTATTTGTTCTTTCATGTCCACCACGAGGCCATCGACCTTTGTAAAGAGACATCTTGCCCAGCGTCCGGTGATTTCGTGATTTCCCACTCACAAGAGTTGCCTGGATTTACTCCACCTGTGAGTTAACTTTCTGATTCAATTTTGATCTATCCATGTTATCATCCTTTGCCACTTTCATTCTGCATAAATTTTCTTAAAACAACATACTCATCTCTCCATTTCCTTGAGCTGCTTAGTTCGTACAAGTCGTCACTCTTCAGACCCTGAACTTCTGTGCCTCTTTGGGAAAGGAGTGGGGTCTATTTCTGGAATGATATAAAGCTTTGGCCCCGGGACTTTTGTATTTAAGGGGAGAAAGGTTGAGGGGCAGGGCCATTATCCACCAAAAGTTAAGAACCATGTGCCGTGGTCTTCAGGGAGAAAAGTTATCTCAAAAGAAAAAAATAGCTACTGTTTGAGGAGTACAGCCTTTAGATTTGGTTCTCTTTTCGCTTGCCATTTTGTTGCTTTTTGCTTCTGTTGTTGTATGAAGATACTTCTCCGGTTTCATCTACTTGATATTTATTCAATGGTTTAGAAGATGCTTTTTCCAATTGCATCTACTTGATGTTTATTTATTGTTCAGATGCTGATTTATATATCATGATCTTTGTTTGGTGTTCCTGGTTTAAATTGGTAGAAAAATCTTGCACTGCCACCTTTAACCATACAACAACTACGCCTCAGTCCCGAACATTAAGCATACTGAAGTGTTTTATTTTTAAATTCAGGGATCATACTCTCTGACAATGAAGATGTTGGATGAAAACAATAAGCAACTGTCATGCATAAGTTTTGGCTTCAGCATCGGGTTTATAGCCGAATCCCAGGCATTATCAGCATCTAGCTAGGTGGTCCAAGGACCTAGTGACAAATAATGGTTCTCCAATACTGTATCTGCTTAATGTATAATACTTGTATTATGTGTTGTGTGGCTTTCTCTTGTACCTCTTTATACAGTAATACCAGTACTGCTGGTTTTCTCAGAAATTCAAGAAAACTGCATTTCTTTGTCCTCAGTGATACTGCTTATCTTTTGTTAATAAGCCTGAAGAGGATGTTTTGTGTTGCATCCTTGAGATTTTGTGGCACTATTAAGAGTCCGAATCAGAGGATGTTTTGTGTTGCATCCTTGAGATTTTGTGGCACTATTAAGAGTCCAAATCAGAGGTTTCGGGATGGATAGGATTTCTCCATCGTTAACTAGAAGTTTCGGATTTGAGTCTTCTTGCCTATGAAAAAAACTCTCTGGCAGGTGGCACTTTCCCTTTTAATGGATCTCACGCTGTGCAAATTCAAATTAGTCGAGATCCTAATGTGGGTACCTGACACCATGTGGAAAACCCAAAAAAACAACACAAAACTCAAGCCTACTAAAGTGTGAATAATGGTCTCTTTTAGCCTTTTCAACTTAAAACGCTATGATTTGAATCTATAATGTGTTTCCTCCTTATTCACATATCATACGTTGTGCTCTTATCACTCCGAAGTCTTGGATACCTAGATCGCATCCATTCAATACTCGCGAGTGATGGTGGCGGTGGTTGTATAGTTTTTTCTCCCTTATAGTTTTCTTTATGAGAAGAGGAGAAGAATATCCCAAAGGGAAACTATTGATTGTGTTTTTAGTTAGCTTGTCTAATCAAACATCATCCAAGGGGCTTTGCTTTATGGCCTTTTTGACTCGTTGAGAACAGGTCATGCTCAACAGATAAAAGGTGTTTTGAGTCACTATTATTGCTTTATATCCTCCAAACTTTCTAACTGATGGAAAAAGAAATTGCTTTTCACCCCTTGTGATTGTATTATTGCATGTGGCACACTTTGTCCCCCCATCCTCAATTTGGTCCCATTTGCACCTTCTACTTTGTTGTTACACCTCTCTATTATGCAGACGCGGAGTTAAAATTATGAGTTCGACGTTTAAGGTTTTCAACACTGAATTCGTTGTAGTTTTAGAACTATGGCTTCAAAATCTAATGTGGAATTGTTGACATTTTAGTAGATTTTCGCATGTATATTATGCTCCACGTCAAAAATATACTGAGTTCGGATAAGACAAAATCACCGAAGAATTAAATCCAACCCTATTTTCATGGTGAAATTATCAAAAAGCTTGAATCAATAGCGAATTCGGGATTTGAACTGTATGAGTTCGAGTTCGAGTTCGAGTTCGGAATGCCTGAAATCAAGTATTTGTACTTATTTAATACATATACAGGATTTGAATCAAAAATATTAAGTTCAGATTAACCTAGTAGTTACATTGTACATCTGCCTTATCTTGAACCAATCATAAAGGGCCACCTCAGCCGTTGTACTTGGTGAAATTACTGACAAGTCCACCTATGAATATGCTCAATTAAAACTAGCTCTTGAATAGGGGCGGAGCCAGGAGTCGCAAAGAGTTCATTTGAACCCTCTATATATAATAAATATTGAATTATCTCAACTTCTTTATATATTTTGAATTCCTTTGATAAAAATCTTTACTTTAGCTCTTGAACATGTTATTTTTTCCAAAGGTATGATTGTCAATTTAGTTATCATCATTGAGAAGTTCAAAAAGCTACTAACAAATAGCCTTTTGTACATTGCTTTTTCAACCACTAGAAAAGGAAGGGGGTGGGGGGTTGGAAATCACCTAGAGATATATGTCCCTATCTATCCCCCCTTTCATCAATACCTTCAAAATTTGGTTGTAGACAAAAGTGTTACTCAACTCTTTTCTTTGTGGAAACTAGTAATAGCTACAAGGGAAAACAAACAAACAAACAAACAAGAAGGAAAATTGGAGATGAAAAGCATCAAGGGAGGAATTCTAAGGAAAATCAAATCCCTTCCCACATTAGTTTTCCAAGTAAATCATCCAACCAAACACTTCCAAAGTCACTTACTAACAACAACAACAAACACACAACATGAAAATGAAATCCCTCCTCATGATATGTTTAGCTTTGATCTTGCAAATGATGTTTTTCAAGAGAACATAGAAAACATTTCTACATGTGAATATGAAACTCATCATTCTTGTACTACTACTACTACTACTACTACAACTATTACTGTTCCATTGTCTGATCAAACACAAAGATCAGACACCATGGAGGAAAACAAAGGCTTGTTTGATTTCGAATACAAGTGTCCACCTGGAGGAAAAAACGCGGTCATTTTCTACACCACCAGCTTAAGGGGTATCAGGAAAACATTTGAGGACTGCAACACAATCCGGTTCCTGCTAGAAAGCTTTCGAGTTGTCTACTATGAGCGAGATGTATCCATACATATTGAGTACAGAGACGAATTGTGGCGGATTCTTGGTGGAAGAATAGTCCCTCCAAGATTATTTATTAAAGGCAGACACATTGGTGGAGCTGATGAAGTTGTTGGACTACATGAACAGGGAATTTTAAAGAAACTCTTACATGGGATTCCTTTGATTTCTTCAAATTTACCTTGTAAAGGTTGTTGTGGGATTAGATTTGTTTTGTGTTTGAGTTGTCATGGATGTTGCAAGATCACTTATCAAGATCAAGGGAAAGATACTAATGGTTATCGAATTCGATGTCCAAAATGTAACGAAAACGGATTGATCAAGTGTCCTGTTTGTAGCTAATTTGTCCAGGAGAGGTAAACAACACTAGGTAAATACTGTGTGATAAGCTCGACTGAAAAAGCATGTAGAGGGTTTTGTATTCCATTTGGAAGATCACCTCTTCTATCAACTCGATCGCCCTTATGGGGTGTAGTGTCTTTATGTTGATGTGTATATGTAAATTAATGTTTATGATTAGCTTAAGATCATTGCAACTGTTGTCAAAACATGTTCTTATTATCACTGAATTAAATTTCATAGATTGAGTTTATTCTTAAAGTGTAATTTTTCCGCTGAAAGGGGTTCAGAAAAACATCCTTGTGCTGCCACCTGGCTTCACCCCTGGCTAAGCTGGGCAGAGCGCTTTCTGAAAGAGGACTGTATCGATTATAAAGTAGTGAGCAATTGATAGTTGAGCTGTGTTTCGATAAACATTTGGTCATAGTCCATGTTGGAAACTCACACACCTGATAGTTTGGGTACGGAACTCAAGAAACCGTGATATTTTAAGTGTGTTTTTCACCCTTCACTCTTTTATTAATGTTTGAGCCAATTTACGCATGGCTCGACCATTCTACCAAGCCATGTGAATATAATCTAAATATTGACAAAATGAAGGGTCATTTTCACTTTTGTCCCTATTTTGTGTTGGTTTTTAATTTATGTCCCTCGTAATAAACAATTTTTTTCACGGGCAAAAATTTATATTTTCGTATCATAATAACTCGTAAGTTATGTCCGGGTGAACTTATGCCCCACTAAGCATAAATTCGATTGTTAAAGAAAAAAATTAACGATCAACTCATTTGAATGGCTAAACGTGTAGTTTTATGCAAAATGGTTGGGGTTAACAACCTTTTGATTGCTTGAAATCAGCCCACCCAGAATCAAAGGAAATGGGCTAGTGGACTAAAATCTGAACTGATTGGCCCAATATGATGCAAATTTGAAAGAGTAAAAATTTCACGGGGTATTTTATTTGGATATCGCTGGACTGACGTTTGTTAAAATTAAATACAAACATAAATGATTGGAGTCGGATAAAAATGACTAAACTTCAACAAACTTCAGGCCGAAATATATCTACTTCAATCATATGAAACTTCAGATACCGCATGTCTGAAGTTACTTAACGTACAAAAAAAAATTTATAAACTCAGGACATAACTTAAATAGTGATACCAAAATCGGGTATCTTATGCACCTTCCCAATCCAGGGCGTGTCATGTGTGTAACCTAAATAAACTATGCGGTTAAGGTAACGACTTCGGGCATGGCCAGCTCCCATAGTGTGACGGGCGGTGTGTACAAGGCCCGGAAACGAATTCACCGGATTTAAGCAAGAAATTACACACAATGACCTTGAAAATTAACGGTGTTGAACTTTTGGCTCCCACTTGACCCGTTGACAAATAAGGTCAAAAGTTAAAACTTGTTAAAGTTAAAGTTTTTACCAATAAGGTAAGCAGTATCAAAAGTTCAGGACCATCTATCTGAGCTTAATGGGCCATCCACTGAGAATCAGGCCCAATCCAATATGAGCTTAATGGGCTTAATCAAAAGCCTGTTTTGTCTGTTGCAAAATGAACAAGCTAATGTGAGAACAATTCTTGTCAAAACCTTTGCCACCTATGCATATCAGAATTAATAATTATTTTTAATTCAAAAATAAAATTAAATAAAAATAAAAAATATTCATAGCTAAAACACGAAAAAACGCCAGCATGATGTGTTGAAATTCGAAACTTTTACAAGCAGAGACGGAGGCAAAGTATTTCTTGTAGATTCAGATAAAATAAACCAAGTAAATTTTGCTTAAACCTTCTATTTATATTACAAAACTCATAAAATATATTTAAATATTATTTACGAACTTAATAACTAA
>JACEIK010000173.1:62686-75402 GCA_018107945.1 Datura stramonium | reverse complement strand
GTATAGACATTTTTGACATAGTATCACAGCTTGAATAAATTTCAAGCTACGTACATAAATACAGAATATCAAAATTAGATGTGAATAATTAATACTTCCGACCCTCACGTAGTTAAACGAGACAAAAGGAAATGTGAAAACAGATGCGAGGAGAAGAGGTTTCTCATCCCCTAAACTCTGGATTCCTCTATTGCTCTGATAAATGATTGAACTGTGAATAATCTGTGGCACTTAGACTTGTGGAGTAAGAAAACAGTAACAACTTCTTGTGGAGTAAGGGCCAGTTTAGATGAGCTTATAGTTTTTTGTTATTTTGGTTTAAAAACAAGTGCTTAAAAGAACTTTTTTATTTTATCCAATCACTACATAAGTGTTTAAAAGCTATTTTGGCTTAAAAGCACCTAAAATAAGCCAATCCAAACAAACTCTAAGACATTAGGGTGAAAAGCACCAAAAGCAGAGATTACAGTCCAAAATGCCAAAAAGGTAAGATAGGGAAGACGGAAGTAGAACTCTTCCACAACAGAGAGAGATAGGAAGTCCAATCATGAGTTCCAACCAAGTTAACTTTTCTCCAAATCTAAAGCGCAATAAGCAATGGCTCTCAGTTTCAGCAAGCGAAACACCTAAATCCTTAGGGGTCGTTTGGTGGGAGGGATTAGAAAAAATAATCTTAGCATAAAACCTCACATAAATTATGCAGTGTTTGGTTGGCCATATAAGAGAAATAACCTATGCATAACCAATGCAAAGTTTGTTCAACGGTTTTTAATTATAACATCATTAGCTATGCAGAAATCAATGTATTTATGCAGGGTAAAATGTGTATATGGAGATAACAACAACAAAAACATACCCAGTATAATCCCAAAAATGGGGTCTGGGAGGGTGCGTACGCAGCCTTACCCCTACCTTGTGAAGGTAGAGAGGTTGTTTCCGATAGACTCTCGGCTCAAGTAAAGCATATAAAATCAGGTAGGAAAAGGAAATGTAGTAGTGAAGAAGTCATGTTGAAAATTATGGAGAAAAGAACAGTAGCAACAACAAACAACAAATAATACGATAACCGAAACAAAGGAAACAACAAATAACAATAAAATCAAAGAATAAGATAGTGGTAGAGTAATAATAATAATACTGATAAAGGAATCTAGACAAGGCTCGATTGCCTACTAACCTTTACCATAATCATCGACCTACATATCCTCCTATCTAGTTAAGCTGTAATTATGTCATGTTATGTCTAATCGGCCTACCTCTATCTCGCCTCAGACCCACTATAGCCAACCTCACACACCTCCTCACTAGGCATCTGTGCATCTCCTCTTCACATGCCCAAAATGTGTATATGGGGATAAAGTATTTAAAGATGAAGGTAATCTTTAAAAGGCAAGTATTTCCTAAACAACATTCCTTCTCTTATTATTCATGGCCGGCTTGTGCTACTCCTTTATCTTTTCTCCGTGTGGTTTTGGAGAACATCCTCTTATTGTGATTGATTTGTCACGGGCAATTTCATATCTCGACATTATTAGTCATTGCACAAAATTCCTTCAGCATTATTCACCGCATAAATATTCCACGCATTATAATCCTCACATAACTATTATGTGAACCAAACAACCCCTTAAATTACAACCTATTTAAAAGTAAGCTCCTTGGAGTACACACGGAGAACATTATGAAAAGTTAAAATTCTCCTTGATATCCCATCCCTTGAGTGCCGCCCTTACCCGCGTGAACGCCTGATGCTTTGTGCACCGGGCTGCCCCAACCCTTTGTTTAATCCTACATCCAATCTTTTTAGGGTATAAACCATTAGAAATTGCCAAAAAACATTGGATTTGGACCTTCAACGTTGTCTTTGGTTCCCAAATAATTTAAAGCCTGAAACTCTTACAAGTACAAAAGCCAAAAAGCTATTTATCCTAGCATCAAAATTGATAGGATCTAATCATCTATTTTTCATTGCTCAACTGCAAAGATTTTATCGGGAGTACATGGAAAGACTTATCAATGAGCTTATTACAAGCAGATTTTGGGACATTAAGAAGAAAATAATGCCTTCTTGCTTCTATAACATGATCTTCTCGATTACACAGTACAGCAAGAACATTTCAACAGCAATATGTGGCAACTGAATTGGGGTGAGTGAGTTATCTAGCATCAGGTTCCAAACGTAATGGCTTTTTTGGATAGATATAGACAGACATCACAGTTAGAATAGAATTTCTACTTCATTTTGGTTTTGAGTGGCTTCGGGTTGAAAGGCATCTTATCCTAACCTGTGTCTCTCCTTTCCAGTATTTATATATTTAAAAAAGGTAACGAAAATAAAAACATGAAAGGAATCTACATCATCAAGTAAATTCTACAAGAAATTGAATTCTCAAACTACTTCCTCACCACATAATCATCATCCAATCTGAAAAGGTAACTGCTCCCAATTCCAATCTTCTCATAATAGTGCTCTCGTATGTCAGATACCTGAGAATCTCAAAAAGGAGAGTAAGATTTCAAATAATGAACACTAGAGATCAGTGTTTAAGACAATCAAACAAAATTACTTGTAGAAAAACTAAACAAAGCTAAGACACCAAAATGTATGAAAAAAATTTGTGGCAAAAGTAGCATGCCGGAATGTACTTCAGGTTTGGAAACAATGCTCTTACACGACGACGTATAAGCTCTCCAACATATTCAATGACAAAGTCTTCAGCATCAATAGGCTCAAGGGCAACAAGACCCCAGTCATGTATCTTACTTTGCTGGAAGCGTAGGCGCTTCTTCCTCGCCTATGGAAGACGTGGATGAAAATGTAACTCGTATATAACCACAAAAAAGAAATAAATTCTAATATATNTATATATATATGAGAGGCAAATTCTCATGTTACCTTCAATTGAGTAGCTTTCAGGAGATCAGCACCCTCAGCAGCAGCAAGGAGGTTGCGCAACTTAACCCTGTTTGTTCTTGCAGAAATTCCCTTGACATTAAACATTTGAGAACCACTAGCATCTGAACTAACAGATTGAACATGAACAATCTTAGTTCCCCTAACGCGAGCCCTTTCAGCAGGACTTGCCCTCAACGACCATTTACGCCATTCCCAACCATTGATCGAAGTTCGAGCACAACCAACTGATTGTGTACAATGTTTTGCTATCCGGGATTTACCCTTCTGGTTCTTCTCTCGAATAGCCACCTCTGTTGCAGCTTGATTGCCAGCACCACTTGATAGTCTCTGATTTTTTCTTGAACGAGATGCTGTCAGATTATCCTCTAGTTTTCTCTTTTTCAAATCCGGTAATCTGGCTGCTGCTTCAATAGCCCAACCATGACATATATTAAAGAGGCAATAAACATGAGAGATCATGTGAACACTGATAAAACTAGAAAAAGGAAAGATAGAGCGCAATTTAGATGAAATATAAACACTAACATTTAGGAGTCTTTTTCGAACAAGCGGTTGGTTGCATTTCTTGAGTGCCCGATTCCCTGTTCACAACCTCAGATACCTTCCCATTACCAGTGGAGTCCTCGGCAACAAAAGTAGCCTTCAGTTTACTGTGGCCTGCATTACTTCTCCCTGCTGCATAATTTAGTACAGTATGATAAAAATGACTAATTAATATAATGCCCATTCAGGTAACATTTGAGAAAACTAACTCAATAACACTGAAATACCTTGGGAAACAGATGCAACTTTCCCTGAGATGGTGTTAAAATCATTAACCGGTGATGGAGTTACAACTAAAGACGCATTAGTGAATAACTCTCTGTCACAATCTTTCATCCGAACTTCCTTAACACTTAAAGCTGCATTGTCACCCTTAGTGCTCTCTGTTGCCTCCCCTAAGAGATCTTGTTTCCTTGACTTGTTAATAGTTCTCTTTTTAAAGCCAACGTCTCCATCAACCTTTCCATTATCATTGGAGACCTCAGCGACATAAGCAGCCTTCAGTTTTTTGTGGTTTGCATTACTTCTTCTAGCTGCAAAATTCAAAACAGAATGATAAACATGATCAATAAATATAATGTCCATTCTGTTAAAATTTGAAAAAACTACCTCAGGGAAACTGAAATACCTTCGGAAACAGATGCAACTTTATCTGAGATAGTGTAACAATTAATAACCGATGATGGAGGAACAACTAAAGAAGCATTAGTCAATAACTCTCTGCGACAATCTTTCGGCCCAATTTCCTTACCACTTAAAGCTGCATTGTCACCTTTAGTGCTCCTCGTTGCCTCCCCCAGGAGATCTTGTTTCCTTGACTTGTTGATAGATCTCTTTTTGAAGCCAACATCTCCATCTACCTTTCCGTAATCACTGGAGACCTCAGCAACAAAAGCAGCCTTCAGTTTTTTGAGGCTTGCACTACTTCCCCCTGCTGCAAAATCACAACAGTGCGATAAACATGATCAATAAATATAATGTCCATTCTGGGAACATTTGAAAAACTAACTCAAGAAAACTAAAATGCCTTTGGAAACAGATGCAACTTTCTCTGACATGGTGTTACAATTAATAAGCGTTGATGGAGGAACAACTAAAGAAGCATTAGTGAACAACTCTCTGCGACAATCTTTCGGCTCAATTTCCTTACCACTTAAAGCTGCATTGTCACCTTTAGTGCTCCCTGTTGCCTCTCCCAAGACACCTTGTTTCTTTGACTTGTTGTTAATAGACCTCTTTATGAAGCCAACGTCTCCATCAACCTTTCCATTATCACTGGAGACCTCAGCGACAAAAGTGGCCTTCAGTTTTTTGCGGCTTGCGTTACTTTTTCCCGCTGCATAATTTAGGTACAGTATGATAAACATGTCCAATAAATATAATGTCCATTCTGGTAACATTCGAGAAAACTAACTCAGAAAAACTGAAATACCTTTGGAGACAGAAGCAACTTTCTCCGAGATAGTGTTACAATTAATAACCGATGATGGAGGAACAACTAAAGACGCATTAGTGAACAACTCTCTGCAACAATCTTTCGGCCCAATTTCCTTATCACTTGAAGTTGCATTGTCACCTTTAGTGCTCTCTGTTGCCTCTCCCAGGAAATCCTTTTTCCTTGACTTGTTAACAGATCTCTTTTGGGAGCCAACGTCTCCATCAGGGAGAAGCTGCAATGAAGAGCCTGACTTTCTTTTGACAATCTTTTTCTTCCGGTAATATGTATATTTCCCTGCTGCTAGAGATTTATTGTGTGTCTCGTCATCTGCTTTGCTTGTAACCTGACAAAGCAAAAGTAGCATTCAGAAGAGCTTAACTCTTTACACTGAGGAAAATAAATCTCTAAATAAAGGGGAAGAATTAACTCTCTGAACTGAGGAAGAAAAATTCAGTGAACTGAGGAAAAAAAATTAACTCTTTGAACTGACAGCACTAAGAAAACCAACATTTGCACTTACCTGAGAATACTCTGGTTTACATCTCCTCGCGGAAGACCAAGTTGTCAAAAAGTTTCTAATTAAGTCATCAATAAGAAAACTTTTCAACTCTCCCAGTGCTTCCTCATGTACCTTCTGCCGACAATTTGACAAGGTAGCATACCATATTATTCTCAAAATAGAATCATCAGATCTAGCAATCCGAACTTTAGAAGTTTGCACAGGAACAGCTTCGCATTCAGGTGGTTGCAGCTCATCAGTCATTTCATTAATGGTGGCATTGTCTAAACTGGCAGACTTCTGAAATGCACTTGAAAACCAATCTGACACAGGAACCACATATGTATCAATAGAGTTCTGGTGCGATGATTTTTTATGCGGCGAAGTATTCTGAATATCTACACAAACTAAGTTTTCTGACACCGAAATGGCATCAGAAGAATCATTTTGACTTGCACCGCCATTAAAAATATTTGGTTCCTCAGCAACCTGCAGAATAAAAATGGTCCTTGAGATGCTGAAGTTCACAATATTTCGGTTAGCGTTGGCATCTCGAATTATACAGGGCAAAAATTATCAGGTAACGGATTGCTTCAACAAAATCTCTCCACCACCTATAATCTTCTACGGGAGGGGGATAAAGTTTACACAGATCACAGCAAGTTCAAATATTCACCTTGATTTTCACGCCATCTTTAAGGGAATCAACTTTTCCCATTACCTCTTCATGCAAAATGCTAGTGAAATACTCTTCCAAGGCCATCTTTGCAGACAGGTGGAGTTCATCCAATACACTCTCAAGGATAAGTTGCATACGATCATTAGCTTCAGGGTCCATTGCATGACTGGATCTAGACAACTCCTTTTCATCATTAAAAGATGATGATGAAACTGAAGGCAAATCCACTGTCATATTCTTCTCCTCAAAGCCGGGAGGGAAATCAAGATCACAGCCAAAAGATTCTTGCTCCACTTGCAACTGCAAAGTCTTAAGTCAGTCTGTAAGGCAGCACACACAACAACTGCAAATTGAGAGGAAAAACAACAGCATAGAAAAACTTACAACTTCAGTAGAGAGTTCCATGGTGCAATCTTTTGATGACGAAACTGAAGGCAAATCCACTGTCATATTCTTCTCCTCAAACCCTGGAGGGAAATCAAGATCACAGCCAAAAGATTCTAGCTCCACTTGCAACTGCAAAGTCACAAGTCAGTCTGCTAGGCAGCACACACAACCACTGCAAATTGACAGGAAAAACAACAGCATAAAAAAACTTACAACTTCAGTAGAGAGCTCTGCGGTGCAATCTTTTGATGACGAAACTGAAGGCAAATCCACTGTCATATTCTTCTCCTCAAACCCTGGAGGGAAATCCAGATCACAGTCCAAAGATTCTTGCTCCACTTGCAACTACAAAGTCAGAAGTCAGTCTGTAAGGCAGCACACAAAACCACTGCAAATTGACAGGAGAAACAACAGCATAAAAAACCTTACAACTTCAGTAGAGAGCTCCGCAGTGCAATCTTTTGATGACGAAACTGAAGGCAAATCCGCTGTCACATTCTTTTCCTCAAACCCTGGGGGAAAGGATTCCTCCTCCACTTGCAACTACAAAGTTGTGGGTCTGTCAGTAAGACAGGATATGCAAGCACTGAAAATGACCCCAAAATCAGCATAAAAAACTTACAACTTCAGTAGGAAGATTTGTGGTGCAATTAGCATATGACTTTGCTTGAATGTTCGATTCAACTATCAGACAAGGAGGTGACCATCGTTTTCTCTTCCTCCACGCAGATGAATACTCTGATACGTGGTAATGGAAGACAGCATTCCAGATATTTTGCATGCAAGAGTCAAATAATTTCCTGCAAACAACTGAATACGACTCAGAAAAGTTCTCAATGCTTCCAACAGATTTCGAGCTTCCTGAAGACTTCAAAGGGATTTCAGCAGCAGGAAAATTATCGTTAGGAAGATTAGGAGCTTCTGCACTGCACTCAGGAGAAACTAAGGCCTTACTGCCACCAAAACCTGCAGACTGTTCACATAAACGATAAGTAGCATGCAAGATTCTAAATGTCAATTTCACTCACTTCTCTTTCAAGCTTGAATGTTATTTACCATTCTGGTACCAAGAGATGACACCTTGACAGACTGATTAGTGACTTTCTTTCGGTTAGTGGCTTTCTTGAGATCTTTCTTTTCAGAGATGCACTCTGAAATTGCATGGCTAACAATCTCATCGAGCAGAGTCCTACGGGCTGCTTTCATGATAACCGTATGAAGCTGGGAGCATACTTCTTGAGATATCTCGGATACAAAATCTTGTAAAGATGCAGTTTCATGCCCATCAGGGTTAGACAAAAAAGGAGCTCCAGGGGTAGCCGTAGTCCAACTATTAATCAAAGATTTCAAACTAAAGGGTCTAAACTTATTATCAGCATGATGAATCTGCAAAAGTCAACATCAATGAGCATGCAATTAGTGCATACCAATTAGGTGTGGTACCACCTTGCATGAAAGAGTTGGACAATGTCCAATAAATACAAGCAATGAGAGAAAAACAGGTCAAAATCCTCAAATCAACACAAAACAAGTTAAGAGAAAACTTAATTGGTGCTTAGTTACTAAACCTCTTCTATGGGACCAAAAACTTAAAGAGACATGTAAAAGTAAAATAACCTACTAGGTGAAGCAAATACATATTCATAGACAAGCAAATGTACCCAAAAAAAATCAAGTAGAAGCCCTAATAAACACTGAAGAAATTAATTCAGAAACCTAAGCAAATTAAAAGCAACAGGTTAGAACAGTAGAATTCTCTGGTGATTATCATATGTTTGCAAATGACTGAACTCTCCGACTTTAAACTCATTGATAATTGAACTATGAACTGTCTTTTCAACAGTCTAGAACCTAAATTAGTAGCTAAGCTATATGAGGCTAAAAAACAAAGGGAAGCAAGTTGGAACTCATGGGATAATTCATAAAGGGAAAATAAAGTTCAACTATTGTGAAGATTGGTGAAGAAAAGGGGAAACTACTTCACAGAATTGCTAAGTTAATTTCAGGTTCGTTTCGGAGAGTGCAGTGTGGAACAATTAAATAAAGTACAATAGACAAACAATCTGTAGATAGACCTTTCCAAGTTTTGACAAGGTCATTAACCTAGCAACAAGGACAAAGAATATAGGAAAACTATGCCAAATTCAAAATGGTAAAAGTTTGAAGGATATCGGATGATGTGTGGGAATATAATCCTGCAGATAAAATGAGAAGAGACTACGGGTTAAAAAAGGCCAAATTGACACAATCCGGGAGGAAGAAAATGACAACAAGAACAATCAAGATCTGACGAGCCCATGCAGAAACAAGAACAGGATGCTTTTTGGAATATGGAAGAAATGATGTTTATAGAACTTTGCGAGGCAGAAATTCTAAGAATTCACCTTTATAGAAATGAATCATATTTAGTTCCTACTTTCTGTACAACATTATCACAAACAAAAAGCTCCTCTTCCTAGGTGGTCTATACAAACAATGTATACAGGTTACTCCCCCACCTCCCCAAGTTTGCTTCTATAAACAAATCATATGCACTTACAAAAATATCTATATTCAGTCGAAAGAGTTCTCCCAGATTTTATACTTAGACTAAAACCCAACCAAATCTAATTTTAAAAAGAGTAAGTGATCAGTAGCAGTGCAGCAGCTCGATAAAGTGTTTCCACCCATCAAAACCGGGTGAACTGTTTTACATATGTTCAGTTTACATATAGGCTATAGCTCTGAAAATCCAATGGTACATCCAACAATACGAAACAAACATCTTCCAACAGAAAGGCTGGGGTACTAAGCGAAACAGCTGCACCATGTGCTATAGGTGCTAAATTTAAAGACCTAGCAAAATGCTATGGAAGACACAAACTCACCATCACTGAATCCACAATGTATCCATAATGATACCATGAATAAAGCTCCACAAGAGAGTGCGGCCCATGTTTCCTCCCATCATGATCTTCAAAGAGCCAGCACGATTCTTCGTTAACCTGTTTCACGCACAATATTAAGAAAAGAAAGTCATAAGTAGGGAATCAAAATTGCAGAAAATGCAATAAAAGTATATTTGTCCTTCATCAAAACAATAAAAGTCTGTTTGTCTCATCCAGATTCCATAATTGCATTTGTTACAATTTGTGAATAGCAAGAAATTATTTTTGGCCTCTAGGAGAGTCAATATACTTTTTTTTTTATTTTTTATTTTTCTTTTTCTTTTTGGAGAAAGATAACACCTCTAGGAGAGACAAAGTTACACTATGACAGCTTGAAGAAACAAGTAACTAAAAGACTATCACAGATCCTTAAATATACAAGAGGAAGTACCGAAGACATAGACGGAGCAACTGTTCCGACAAAGCCAACAGTCGCCATCTGCTGGTTCAAGGAATGAGTTCCATGTTCAACCCCCAAGTTAGAGTAGGGGGAAGTTGTTGGCAACTCCACTCCATTTCCTCCTGAATCTTTGGTAACTCCCATGTACTTATTCATCGGTCCATTCGCATCAGAGGACGAAACCATTAAATAAGCAAAGCCGGTCGCAACATGGTCAGGAAATTGATTGAAATACTTTAAGGAAACTCCATTTGAAATGGTCCCGTTTAAGATGGGATAAACGAGAAGTTCTTCTGGCAAGAAACCAGTAGATAGACCCTCATATAACTGTTCCTTAATGTAAGGACCGCACATTTGACCCTGTTCATTGACATACATCCATCCAGTAGCAAGTGCAGCTTGTGGGTACACCGCACTACTCTTGTCACTCGTAGAACTACCACCGACATCATGAGGTGATGAAACATTCTCACTCTCACCATTAGACTGGCAACTCATCTCAACACACAATGGTGAACCAAGATTTTGCAAGCAACTGATAATATCACACCGAATCGAAAACACATAACAATTAATAAAAGCATAAACAATGTGGAGTGTGTACATAAAATACAAACTTCATTGCAAATAATACAATACCCAATTGTTAACTCCATTGTAGACACTACATCAGCCTGATTTTCATCCTCAATAGAACCCTTTGAAGTTATATCCATCCGCATGGAATCTAGAGACTTTAATCTCTTTCGAGAGTGGAATGGGGCATGATTCTTCTCTTCTTCACTGGGTACATGGCAAGAGATTGAAGACACCATAACTTTCGAAAAAATTCAGCAACCCTGAAAAAATGTAATCTTTCTGATATGAAATTATCCTAAAAAGCAATTCCTGAATAATCCAACAATCTAATTGAAGGGTGTCAAAGATTTTACCCCTTTTTTTTTCTATCTTACCTATACAATTCTAACACATAGATCGAACAAAAAAGTGAGATACAATAACTAACAACGATCCAAACAAGCTGTAAAATAAAATAGAGTTGGGTATGAAGAAGACTGACCTGTTATAGCATTTGCTGAGATGGGGTTGACGGGAAACGACAAAATCTAACAACCCTACAGAGAAAACGAAAACCTAAGGTACGGAGAAGATGAATTTCTTGTGGGTACTGATTAGATTGCATACAGAAGCAACCCCTCTTCAGGGGAAACAATCATTTGGGTGAAAGATTTTTCTCCTGGGATATGGGTAAAATTGGTGTATGTGCGAAAAGATGAAGGGATAGGGACAAGGGGTGTGAGCTCAGAAGAAGAAGTCGAGGCAAGACGCGAGAGTAAAAGAAAGAGAACAAAAGCAAATAAGCAAATTAATAGTATAGAAAAATCCCTTCTTTTTTTTTTTCTTTGTTTTTTATTTTTATTTTTAAAAAAAAAATCGCAGCCGCTATCCTTCGCGTGGGTACGGCCCAGGATAAACCCGCATTAGGCAAGCCTCATTCAATAAATTTGACCGAAAAAGCATATAAGGGATTTCAAACCTAAATCCCCTATTTGAAAATGTCTTACTCAATCAAAGCAAATACCGATTAATTTATAATTTTAATCACCTTCAAAAGAATAGTTCTCCCTTTGTCTCAAAANCCTTTGTCTCAAAATATTTTGTAACATTTCATTTTTCGAGAGTTAAATTATATAAATTTTTTATTAATATTTTAAACTGTATTTGTTTACTATAGTGATATGAGAAAAACGACAACTTTTAATTTTTTTATATTACTTTCAAATATCTAAATTCTAATTTTAAAATATTAAATTTATTTTATCCAAATTAGCTCAGAACATTAGTTAAATTGACTCTCGAAAAGCGAAATGTGACAACGGACGATTATTTTCTGACAGAGAGAATCTCTTTTTTAATAACGTTTTTTTGATGTAGTGGTAATATATTTTATATATTACTTAAAGAGTTGAAGACGTAGTCGTTGTTACAAGATCACTATTAGTATAAACAATTACAGACAAGTTTTCAAAACAGGCTAACTTACTTCACGTAGACATTGATATTATTTTACTAGATACTGCTCCGTCTTGATTTGCTCTAACAAAGTCCTGACAGGATCTAGTGGAGTAAACATGACATAGGCTTAATTACACATTATTAGCTTGAAACCTTATCCCGTAAAAACATCTACTACTTTGTTGGTTTGGTGAAACCTATGGCGGAGGACTGAATTCTCCAACTTTCTCAATAGTAACCTACAGAATGCAACAATAGATGCATAAGTCGGGTGTGCACGTTCTAGTTATTGTTCTGTTTAATTTCTACGAAAAAACAATTTTTGAGAATGAGCTAACTAGTGATCTTATAAGAGAGCTTTCAATTCTGTCACCATACTTTTTTTGCAAAAGCCCACAATCCAATCACCATTGGAGTTCCCAATGATGCCATCAATACAATCTTTCTCCTTCTTTGTTGAATTAGCATCATCAATATTTAATTTAAAAGTATCGGGGGGATATATTCATTTAATATGGATTTTTTTCATGAACAATCAGATTGATAATACAATTTGTTGCAACATATAAATTCTAAAGTTCTAGTTTTAACCATATTCATGGAAGGGATATTTGCACTTGTTGTTGAATATGTTGTGATCCAATATAATCAAAGGGGCTAAAGAGCAAGAGGAAAGAAATCGATCTAAGCATAGTGATTATTCTGAGTAGAAAACTTTAAAGTTCGAAAGTCCTGAAGCCAATGGTTGTGAAGATGGGGTATGTGATCCACATTGAGCTCGGGTCTGGCCAGTATGTTTTGTTAATATCACAATATAAAAAAATGTGTTCAATATTTTCTTTCAAAAGTTTGCAGATTTGACACAACTGTTCAGTGTTAATGTCAATATGGTGGAGATACGCTTTTGTGG
>JACEIK010000173.1:39783-50066 GCA_018107945.1 Datura stramonium | reverse complement strand
TATAGTAGTTGAAGATTTAAAGAAACTTCGATCGCGAGCTCTTGCTACGCTTTCATCAATTTCTCCACAACCCCAAAGGAAAAAAAATGTGGATGAAGAAGCTGCGAATTTTAAAACCCTTCTCACAAACGCTGTTATTGAGAAGAAGGGGAATGATGATTTCTTTTTCTAAGACCCAATTGGATTTTCCATCAATTCCTCCACAAGTAGAGCAATTTCCTCAATTTTTACAATCTCGAAGGCTTAATTTTCTTGGAAATGATCTGGGTTTTTCTGGAAGAACCCTTTTTAGCTCTGAAGCTGCTCAAAAGATGTCTTGCTGGAATTGTTGTAATGGTGTTTCCTCAAGTACGACGACGCCGTTTCTTGTTTGCACTGCTTGTGGTTGTGTTCAACCTGTGGATCAATCTGTTGATTATTTCCGGATTTTTGGATTGTAAGTTGTTAGCTTCTTAATGAATTGTGGTATTTATTGCTGTAGTCTGTACTTGGTATATTGTCAGTTCATGCTCGGGTTGTTTTTGGTTTTTTAGTATTTGGAGTAAAGGTGAATCAAAGATTTGAACTTTATGGGTTCGGAATACCCCTGAAATAGGGGTTGAGGTAGAACTCAGTTACGGGTTTGGTCGAACCTAGTATTTCTTGCTCAAACAACAACATAGCCGGTGTAATCCCATAAGCGGAGTCTGGGGGAGGGAGGGTAGAATGTAAGCAGCAATGTGAAAAAGGGAATACAGAAATGAGAACAGTAACAACAGCGAAATAATGTGAAGTGGAGAGCTATACACAACATACAGAGGAAAGAAATTTGTTAAATATGTATATATATTGAATTTAGAACATGGTTATTATCATTTGAAATGGTTGTTCTAAAAGACAGAACCCATAAAGTTGAAATCCTGTCCCAGCCTCTGTGTTGGACCCACTGATTATTTGAGCAACTATGTTCAAAATTACATATTTAGTAGAATTATTAACATATACATGATCTGAACTGTGCATTCGCCCCTGACTTAGAGGTTCTAGAGTTCTTGGTATGATTTGGACTTCAAAATAGTGCATATTCACTGATTGTGTTCTCAACTTTGTAACAAATAAAGGTAGGGATAAATATCAGATATATGAGTTATTTAAATCGTTAGCAAGTTCTTGGTGTACTCGGAGGATTTGGACAAACCAATGTCATACCCATTCAAGGAACGCAAAGTTCAATAGTAATAACTCGCGAAACATGTGCGCGTAAATATATTTATGTCAGTTCTTAACTTTTTTTTTTTAGTGAATTTAGAGCATTCAGGAGGGATTGTAGGAAAGGGATCACTTTTTGTGGCTGTAAAACTATGACTGTATTAATATTTGTGATCTCCACTGTGATTTGTTTAGAGTTTATGACATCTCTACGGCTGATCAATTTACAAGAAGCAACTCTTAATAGACGTTTGGACATGTGATTTCATCTCGTAATTTGAAATCATGAGATGAAATTAGTGTTTGGACATGCGATTTCATCTCATGATTTGAAATCATGAGATGAAATTCCAAGTTCTTAAAATTTGATTCACAAGTTTATATTTTGTAAAACAAATGCATCATTTTATATTTACCAACCATTTATTTCATATGTAAACAAAATCTGTAATTGGTATAATTACTCTTACCAACCTTTGCTAACCATTTATATCGGATATAAGTTTGTCAACTATGTGGTAGGATTATATTAAAGAGTAGTACACTATAACTCATGTTCAATTTTACTTTTTATTGAACTAAAGTTCGATCAGTAAATGTTGTATTTTTTTTAGAGTGGCTTTCTGACACTTGTATTATACTTTGTTATGAACTTTTACTTATTTGGTAAGATTGTATAAGAATTGGGGAAATTTTGATAGTATTCCTAACTTATGGGGTTTTTATGTTCATGAGAAAAAAATACAACTTAAGAATTCCAAATTGCATGTCTAAACAAAACTTCAACTTCATCTCATTTGATTTCATATTGCATGGCCAAATGGACCCTTAGTTTGGTATACACGGAAACTACTAAATATAAATACGATATAGCTCTTAGTTGTTCAGTGATGGCTGTAGTTGTGCTTATAATATCAAAGGGGAGTGGATCTGCTACAATACTAAATATCTAAGATTGAAAAAGGAGATAAGCAGTGAGATGCTAAAGATTTCTATGCATTCTTACAGGGAGAAAAAGTATGGAATTGAGGGGGAGAATCTAGAGCGCAAGTACAAAGACTGGCAGAGGAAGCTACATCCGGACTTGGTTCATACAAAATCTCAGGTTCATAGAATTGTACATTGTTCACATATATATCTGAATTTATTTTGTTTTCCAGGCTCCCCTTTGTTTTTTCCTTTGGGGCTTCCTTTCTGCCAAAAAATTGATATTATTATCCTGTGGCTGATTGCTGATTCTGCTAGAAAGAAAGGGAATATGCTGCTGAACAGTCTGCTCGCGTAATCGATGCCTATCGCACACTAACTGACCCATTGTCAAGGGCAATATACATTGTAGGTTACCATTACTTAATACGTACTTATTGCTATCATCGTTTCATTTTTCATTGGTGATTGTCACTTGTTGAAAACATTTTCTGTATCTCCCCATTGATATATATGTGCAAGAGAAATTTGACAGAAGATAGGCTATTATTCCCCGTTTTTTAGGCTGAAACATGCTTAACAAACTATAAGGACAATAAGGACAAGAAGATAGTATAAAGGCTAATGTTTTATACGCATATTTCATCTTCCGACATATGAGTTTTTGTTTCCTCTAGAGAATTGCAAGAGCTGAAAAGTTGACTACTTTGGCCATTTGCATTTGGTTTCTTTCTTTTCTTTTCTTCCCTTTTCCTTCAGATTGAAGATCTGAAATATCTGCACTGAAGTGTTTAAAATAAAGAAAAACTCAATAATGTAATTGCAACTTAAGGAAAGATAGTTGGGTGTAAAGTAAGAGAAGTTGCAGATTGTGGTATACCATGTCCCAGTCATTTTTGTTCTTAATGTTTTGTCCTGGCTTCCAGCTGAAGTTGGAAGGCGTGCATGTGGATGAAGAGGAGAAGATTGATGATGTAGAGCTGCTGACTGAGGTAAAATCTGTTATTTTGGGATTAACTTTTGATAAGTGCTGCTGCTAATTGTTTCTTGGACATGTTGGCCTTTTATGTAAGATAGAAATTGGCAGCGATGCCTGTAATATGAAAAATGATAACAACAACAAACCCGGTGTAATCCCACAAGTGTGGTTTTGTGAGGGTAGGATGTACGCGGACCTTACCCCTCCCTTTGTGGGGGTAGAAAGACTGTTTTCAATAGACCCCGGCTCAAAAGTAATATGAAAAATGATTTGGTCACATATTCAACAAATTGACTTGCATTTTTTTTTGCCCCTCCATCTTAATTGAAAAGTTTTGGTTATGCTGTCTTGGTATGGGTTTATTACGCTATCTAAGATTTGGAGGTCTTCCTTTGTGGGGTTCAACAGTATTAGCATTTATATGTGATATTTATCTTAGCAGAATGGTGATTTTGTTTGATCTTCATAAAGGTGCTAACTTAGCTTCTCCCCCATGGCTTGCCTAAATTCTTCTCTGACTATTAGTCATTAAATTTCAACTGCAGATGCTGGAAATCAGGGAATCTGTTGAAGAAGCTGCTGACTCACAGGCACTCAAACAAATTCAGGGACAGGTACAAAAGGACTAGTATAAGCTTTTACGACAAACTTGTTTGAATTTTGCGCAGATTCCCCAATGGTTTTACTAGCTGTTGGAGAATTACTTTCTTGCTTTCCCCTTCCCTTTGTCCTCATTTTTTTTTTCCTTGGGTGCAATCTGGGGGTTGGCTGAGTGGGCAAATTCCAGCGCATAGCTTTTTATTGGATGCCCCCACACAGTTATCAAGCAATTGATGCTGATTGACATTAGCTTGATATCATGGTATATCAATTCTGTAATTATTACCCCTCTGCCAGACGAACTTTCGTGTAAAGCCATCTCAGAACTTTTACTGTGTGAAATGAACTACCGAGCAAAGGCTTCTACGAGTTTCACATGGGCAATCATAATAAGAAAGAACTGATTGAACACTTCTATTTTTGGTATTTATGACGTATGTGTAGCTTTGCAGTTGTCATAATTCTTAGCAAAGCCAATTGCTGATAGCTTTATTCCTTCTATCTATGCAAATCTGGAATGATCTTGGCTTTGCTAATTCTATCTGTGGGTACTCTTCATTGTTTTGCAGATACAAGGAAAGTTCGAACAATCATCCATCTCTTTTGCAGACGCCTTACAAAGTAGAAATTATGAAGAAGCTTTGGCTGCAATACGAAGGATGACTTACTACAAGCGTGCAAATGAAGAGATAGTGAAAAAGCTCTAGTCTATAGGTATGGAACCTTGCACTTTCATCCTTGATTTATTCTTGTTTGATAAACATCCATCGAACTGATGGCTTTCCAGTTGCCAACTTGGTGTTATACGGGCGTATTGAACCTGCTACGCTGGGACTTAATATTTTCCGGTTTGAATATGTCTTGGGCTTTGGCTTCTTGGTTTCCACTTGACCTAAAACTTTACTGCTGTATAATACACATTGTGGTTACTGAAGTTTTCTAAAACATATTTTGTGAAACTTGTGGACTTGTATAGAAGCATGAAGCTGTGGTTTGGGAGTGAGATGCAACTAGGACCAACCAGACGGACCCGAAGCACCAGTAGGTCACAGAAGACTACAGTAAGTTGATCTGATGAAGTTGGGTTCAGCTTGTTCCGGTGGATCTAGTCACCAGTCACCTACCATTCTTTCCAACACAGCCCCGAAAAGGTATACACTGTTGATCCACAAAATAATTGCCAAGAACGTCGATAGCAGTGTGAATACCTGATCTCTGTGTCATTGATGAATGATCCTGGTGGATTTGATCCTATTGTTACTTTTATATGAAATGAAAACTGAATAAGAATATGTTGAAATCGACGATTCGAAATTTTGCATTTGAATGGAAAGGTTGTTCCTTTTAAGGATTGCAGTTTGAGTTGAGTTGAGGATTTATTGCAACTCCATTTTAAGTGGACTTATATAAGCTTTGCTTCTGTTAATTTTCTTCCCAAAAAAAAGATACTACTCCCTTTACATTTGATGGATACAAATTTATTGGCAAGTATTTTGTTCATTGCACTAAAAATGGAACATCGAGATTAGGATAATTTTTTTTTTTTTTTTTAAAAAAATATTAACCTTGACTTTTTATTAAAAGGATTTTGGGGGAAGAGCTTCGGAAAAAGGTTATTTTTGTCATTTTGGTGTTTTATAATCACAATTGTGGTATAAATAATCCGGAGAGTGCTAATTCCGAATATCAAAAGTTCAACCAAACACGAGATAAAATAATTCCGTATTGAAACATTAAACTAAAAAATCAAGTTAGCAACTTTCTTCTCCTTTTCACATCTAACTTCATATGTAATACAGTCTTTGCTAAATCTTGTTTTCCTTCTCTATTGAGCCCATAGAAGACAGTTCTATAATTAACTGTACTAGGAACGATCCCAACATCCAACATTTCAGATATAAGTTGGAGAGCTTCTTCAGAATTACCAATTCTAGATAGACAAGAGATGAACATGGAGTATGTCTTGAAATCAGGATATGGTCCATTCTTTTTCATCTCGTGAAACACATTCCGAGCCTCGGAAACTTTTCCCACGTTCATGTAACCTCGGATTAACGCTGAATAGGTAACGATTGTTGGTTGGCAGCCCGAATCTTTCATTTCCTCGAAAATTTCGAGGGCCTTTCCACTCTGTTTCACCTTGAAGAAGTAGCCAATCAAGGAAGTATATACATGGACAGTTGGATGAATGCCAACCTGCTTCATGGATTCGATTCTTGCCAATGCCTCTTCTAACTGCCCTTTTTGTAGTAGTCCGTGAACTAAACTTCCGTAGACATACTGATCCAAGACATGTTGCTTGTCATCAACTTCGTTAATCAATGCTAATGCCTCTTCCAGCCTTCCTGCTCGACAAAGTGATCTAATGAACAATGAGTACGTTAAAGGGGTACTGAAACCGAGCTTTTGTAAAGATTCAGTACAGTTTCTGGCATCCCTTAGTTTACCAACTTCACACAAACAAGCAAGATAAGCTTCGATTAGTTCTTTATCAGGGCTACATCTAACTTGAATCATCTCCTGGAATATTTTTACTGCTTCATCAACTCTCCTACCTTTCTTCTGACACAGTGATGTGATCAAAGCTTTGTATGTACTTTCTGTAGGTTTACAACTGCTACCTTTCATTTCTTTAAAAATACGAAGAGCAATATCTGTGAGTCCTGTTCTTCCATATTGCATTATCATGATTGTCCAGGTATGACCTGTTACTAAGCAACCATTTCTCCTCATATCGGAGAATAGATTTCTCATCTGAGTGAAGTCCTTGCCCTGTCCTGCTATTTTAATAGCCATGTTGTAGGATTCCGTTGTGTGTCTGTAATTAGTTTGCTTCTCAACCCAAGAGAAAAATTGCAACGCCACACGACCTTGCAACCTGAAGTTATGCAAAACTTCCATGACAATTTCTGGGGTGAACTGTATGTTGCATTTCTCCAATTGTTCTTGTATTGAGCACCAATCTGTCGATGAAAACAAAATTTGGCTAACCTCATGTACATCACATTTGATAGAGCATTTCGAAGCTGCCTCTGGCATGTCATGAGCTGAGGACACTTGTTCTAGGTTTTCTGAATTTAAGTCCAAGTTTCGTTCTCGTTGATTGCTCACATCAGGTGTTCCATTTTCTTGATTGTAAACTTCAGAACCCCCCTGTAGCAGCTTGATCCTGTTGATGTTCTTCATATCTCCTTTTCTCTCCAGATACGAAATAACATGCTGGAAGATATCGTTTCCAATAACCATATTCTTAGAGTTCTTCATTTCATTCAGAACCTTGAAAATATCATTCGTCCCTGACACCTTGGAAAGTTCCTTGACAAATATGGTGTACGATTTCCGACTAAAGACAATTCCTTTATCCTTCATATTCTTGAACACTTCCCACATTTCAGAAATGCGGTTTTGGCTGATATAACCTGCAACTACAGCAGTTGCTGCAACAGTATCCAATTCAACTCCCATCTCTGTCATCTCATTATAGAGGTGCAACGCTTCCTCAAACTCATTAACCCTGAAAAGGTGCTGCATCAGATTAGTATAAGTCGAAACGTTGGGCGATCTTCCCGAACCTTTCACGCTCTGGAACAGATTAAGTGCCTTTGAAATTTCATTTCTCCTCAAGTATGCACTTATAAGAACTGCATAAAGCTTCTCGTCAGCACCGTTTCTTTTCTTAACAATTTCAACAATCTCCAATGCATCGTTGATCCTCTCAGCCTTACACAGTCCTTTCACCAATGTTGTAAAAATTTCAGAGTCAAGGTTAACGTTTTTACTCTTTAGATCTCGAATAAATTCCAAAGCTTCTGTAATCCTCCCTGCAATGCAGAAACTCTTCAGCATAAGGCTATACGCGTGGTTTTCAGGAATATTACAAACCTTTATCATGTCGTCGCCAACTTTGTGAACTGCAGCAATATTTCCAGAGTTGGCCAAGCATTTGAGCAACTGTCCAGAAGTAGCTGCATCCAACACCAAGCCTTTGTGGATCATCTCATTGAAGTACTCCAAAGCAATGTCTGCTTTTCCAGCATTACAAAGCGAACTCAACATGATCTTATAAGCCCTTAAATCGGGCTCATAACCTAATTTTTTCAACTGTTCAAACATTGACAACGCTTTGCCAATCAACTTTGCATTCCCATAATGCGATAGCAAAATGCTCCACGTCTTAAGATTCTTCTGACAAGAACTCATCTCCATTTCCTCCACCAATTCGTCAACCAAGCGAAACTCCTTAGCATCCGCAGCCATGTAAATCATCGTGTTATAAGTCGCAGTAGTATGACTAAACCCTTTTCTTGATTTCACCCAATTGAAGAACCTCAAAGTTAAATGAGGAACTTTGAAACACCTCTTCAAAACCTTCTCCACGACCTCCTCGTTATACTCAAAGCCTGCATTTTCCAACCGTTCCTCCATGGCAATCACATCACATTCACTCTTCAAAATCCCTGTAATCTTGTGGACAATGGGACTAACATCCCTTTTCACCAAATCTTCCATCTGGGTATCTTCGTGCATATTCCGCATTTCCAGCTCTGTGCTCTGCTTGGCATTTCCACACACACTTCCCGCGTTAGATGATGAATCCTCCAGCCCCACACTCTGCTTGGCATTTCCACGAACACGTTCCGCGCAAGATGATGAATCCTCCAGCTCTGTACTCTGGTTGGCATTTTCACAAACACTTTCCGCATAACATGATGAACCCTTCAGCTCCACACTCTGCTTGGCATTTCCCCACACACTTTTCGCGCACGATGGTGAATCCTCCAGCTCCACACTCTGCTTGGTATTTCCACGAACACATTCCGTGCAAGATGATGAATCCACGAATCGAGCATCTTTCAAATCTGCAGGTTCATATGGGTTTCCATCTACCATTACACTCTCAGTACCTAAAATCTCTCTGATCTCATTGAACAATGAAGTGAAATTCTGGGGTTGATTCTTGTTTTTCAAATTGGGATTTTCAGTTTTCTTGGATTTCTGAAGCTTAGATGACTTGGTGGAAATTGAAGAAGAAGAAATCTTAAATCTTGAATTCAACAGATTATTTCCAGAAATTAGAAGCTTTTGTTTGCATAAATACTTCAAAATCATTCTCCTTTTGAACATTGTTTGATAGTTGCCCCAGGAATATTTGTGTGTGTGTGTCTATATATATATATATATGCTCTTTTTTCTATAGTTGTTCGGGCTCTTCAAAAATATTGATACTGTATGAGTTCCGACATGTGTTCTGTAAAATTCTTGAAAAATCCGAGTTACATATCATCATACTTATATGAATGTATATGTAATNCAATAATAATATGTATGAATTAGATATGTAACTGTATACTTGGTATGGTATTCAATATTTCAGTAATTTTTTTTTTATAAATACTGAATACCATCCCAAATACAAAAATATTTTTAAAATTATGCAAATACCATATCAAATACCATAATACTAAAATCACGGTATTAAAAATTTTGATTTTGATATGGTATTCAGTATATACCATACCATGCCCACCCCTACTTCTTCCCAAATGTCATAATGCCCTTAATTAATGATACCTTAAGTTAAATCTTTTCTCCAACCATGAACTCCAAGTCATGAACCTTCTGATTCATATAACTCTTTTATATTCTCTATGCTATGAGAAGTCGATCTTGACTGAATCTCACCTTGTCCATTAAATCTCTCAATATATTTGTACCCCATCGCCTAACCTCTAAAGCATCAAACCAACCAACCGATGATCTACCCCTCCTCCCATACAAAGCCTCAAATGGAGCCATCTGAATGCTGGAATAGTAATTATTTTTATACAAAAACTCCACCAAAAAAGGGAAAAACTGGTCCTAATGACATCTAAGGTCAATCACACATGCTTGTAGTATATCCTCCAAAACTTGAACAATCCTTTCGGACTAACCATTTGTTTGTGGTGAAATGCTATGTTGAGCTCTATTCGGATACCCCTCTTCTTCTACGTATACCTCCAAAAATGAAATGTGAACTAAGTACACTGATCTAAAATGATAGAAATGGGTACACTATGCAAATGAAAAATCTGCTAAATATAGATCCTAACCAATATCTATGAAGTGTAGGTATTATGAACTAGAACAAAATGAGCATATTTGGTCAATCTACCCACAATGACCCAAATAGCATCAATTTAATCAAGGTTTTTGGTAACCTACCATAAAATTCATAGTCATACGCTCCTACAACCACTCAGGTATTGGCATCCTCGAAGTCATACCACCGGGTCATTGGTGCTCATACTTTGCTTGTTGGCAACCTAAACAAACTCAGACTCATACTCCACATTGTCTTTCTTTACTTAATACCACCAGTAGTCCTGTTTCAAGTCATGGTACATCATCCCCTCTCCTGGATGAATGGAATATCTAGAAATGTAAGCCTCTCCAATGGTCAAGTTGGTTAAATCATCCCCACTAGGAACACAAGTGTCACGCCCCGCACTGGGGGCTATGACTGGCACCTGGTGCCCTAGAAGGACCTGGACTACTAACTGGTGGGCCTAGGCACATCTGGTGCCTGGCTAGCTCTATCTCAGGTTCC
>JACEIK010000173.1:20189-31256 GCA_018107945.1 Datura stramonium | reverse complement strand
GGGATAGACTATGGATAGAAAAGTGTTTTGGAGTGAGATAGTGAAAAATTGGTCGTTTTGGGGAGCTACTGGTTATGGTGAACCGCTGCAGCGATGGAATTTCTATTACAACAAAACGGATCAGGGAAGTAACCACTGAATCGTTATAGAAATGTTCTGACCACCATAGTGGGTCCGCGAATGGAAATCAGAAAGTGGGTTTAAGTGGGATTTCAGGGGTTATACCCCATTATTTTCAAAATCAAAATTCCAAGAACTGAAGGTGACTTTTTTTTTCCAGAACTGTTGAATTTTCTTCTCAAGGTAAGATTCTTGAATTTATACCATTATTATTGACTATGTAAACACCTAGAAATTAAGGGGGGACCTATAATGGTGATTTGCTAGAAAAGAAACCCTAGCTGATGGAACTAGGATTCATTAAACGGGAACTAATGGGAGTTGGATTTTTAAGTGTAAAGGGGAGTAGTGAATCACTCCCCAGTGTGTAGTTCTTAGAGAACATAATTCATTTGGAATTTGAGACCTAGAACTAGGTGAAATTAGGGCGTGACTCTTAAAATTTCCTTAAAGGGGTGGGTTGGAATCCTCAGAAACCCTTGTTTTGGTAGCAGACCTACTGAATTATGTAATTTCTTATATCTAGACTTTGAACATTCAGAGGCATTGAGGAAGGGCAAGGCTCGAGTAGAGTCATTGCTATTTGAACCCTCCCAAATCGAGGTAGGTTATGGTTTAGAGGAGTTAGACTTTATATACTGATTTGTATGTATGTGTAGCAATAATGTGTTGATTTGGTCTCTGTACATTTGTTGTTGCGCTGATTTCTCTGTTAAAAGTTAATGGTTGAAATAAATTGAAGATGTTGTTGCCACCGAATTGTGTTGAACTGTTGAGTGTGTTCTTTTGCATTTACATTGGAGTGATTGATGAATTGTTTAAATATTCAAGTAAGGGAGGTAGATTGTGATCTCCTAAATGTCATAATAACTAACTCTGTAATGATGTACTTTCTGTGAGAATGAATAGGGATAATAAGAATATCCTGAGATGAGAGGCTCGTGCCTGAGGGGAGCATCCGAGCAAGCAATATTGATTGAGTGGCTCGTGTTCGAGGAGAGCATCCGGATGAGCATATTAGTAGGAGTGGGTATCACGCCGTTACAGTACATGAATTTTCTAGAGTCCCCTACAGGTCATGTATGGAAGGGCAGAAATAAGACCCTCTAGCATGTGTGTACATCGATATTTAGTGATGGAGTTTTCATAGTGATATGACGGAGGCGTGTGCCCGACATGTCACCGTTTGTTCTATTCTATGATGTTTTTGTAAGACTGATAAATTTTGGAATAAGTAAGTGCTATGTGGATAAACTAAGCTTGTGATAATGTGGTGGTTACCTGAACATGGAGAAGTTGCAAAGAATTGATGTTTGATATAGTTAAATGAAAACTAGTAATTGAGTTGTGTTATCTTTGTTAAGCTTTTCTCTAGATCGCATGTGGTTAGGTAATAGTTTCGTGTGTCGATGTCAGTAGCATGTATTTATATCTGAATAAATATGATGATGTGTGAGTTGTAAAGAGTTGGTGAATTGATGATGGTGCAGCTAAGTCGAGCTACTTCCCAATGTAATACCGTTGTAGTGGGACTTGTTCCTCTATGGAGAGATCACAACCTGACCGCTGCAAGGAAGGACCTAATCTAGTGGGCAGGCTGGTTGTCACGAAAGCACAGTTGGTTTTCCTGAATGAGTATCATGTATTTTAATGGTGTTCAAAACTGGTTTTATATTGTTGTTTGCATGCGTACGTGTTATTATGTAAGATCGGCCAATGATGCCTACCAGTACTTTGTTTCATACTGACACTACTCCTGCACTTCTTTTCTGAGTGCAGAATCTGATCCTAGAACTTCATCATGACCTCATATTTAGAGCGGTTGCGGAACACGGGAAGGTGAGTGATGCAGGATATACGTTTCTACTCCTTCTTCACAGATATCTCTCTTTCGGACACTTGAAGTTTTATTTCTTTTTAGTTATAATCACTTTTAGACTTATGTTAGACGTCTGAAGTACAATGACAATCGATTTTTGAGAATGTCTGTAGGAGTTTGTTATTTTCCTACTATTGATTTCTTCAAGTTAGATAAAATTTTATTTATTCATTTAATTCAAGGATGTTATCTTTTTTACCTGAATGCTTGGTTTTCGGGGAAAATAGTTGAAAAATGTTGGTTCGCCCACCGAGGATTAGTGTGGGTACCAATCATGGCCATTTGGGTAATGAAAAAGTTGGTATTAGATCCCTAGGTTCATCGATCTCATTGCACTAAAATGGGTCTAGTAGAGTCTCGCGGATTAGTGCGGAGACATCCGTAATTTATCTTCGAGAAGTGGAAAGACTTTGGAAAAACTCCCTTATTCTTTCCCTTTCGTGCGAATTACTTGATTCCAATTGGTATTTGGTGATCCAAATTGGTATCTAACAACTCTTCTTCGTTTCTCTCACAGATGGTGAGAACACATATAGGCGAAAATAGAGAGGGAGCACCCAAACTCGTAATAGCAGCCGCAGTTCGCGGTAGAGGATAAGGCAGAGGTCGTGGACAGAGGCCTGCCGCTATCAAAGAAGGGCCCACAATCCTTCTCTAATTCGAGAGAGGTCTACATCTCCTGCACCACTGACAAATCAGGAGAGGATGGCTGTGGAGGTGGAGGTCCCGACTCAGGGAGAGACGACAACCGCTCCAGCATCTTCTGAGGTCCTGGCTCAGGTCCTTAACCTTTTGAGTGGCCTCGTGGGTAATGGGCCAGTGCCAGTGACTCCTGTAGGTCAGCATTTTGGGATACAATATGCAGCTATTATGGCTCCTTGTATAGATGATATGTCATAGGCGGTGATGTTTCCAAGGCTGTTGATTGGACCGGTAATGACTGGGGAGGAATATGATCTATTTTGGATGTTCACCAAGATGAAGCCTCCCACTTTATAAGGGACTGAGGCGGACGATGCCTATGAATTCATAATAGATTAGCATGAGAGGCTCCACAAAATGGGGGCAGTGCAGAAGTATGGGGTGGAGTTTGTCACCTTCCAGCTGATAGACGATGCTAAGCTCTGTTGGAGGGCTTTTGTGGAGTGCATACCAGTAGGATCACCACCATTGACATGGACCCAGTTCTACTCTATCTTTTTGGAGAAGTATGTACCCCGTACCTTAAGAGATAAGAGGCGGGACAAGTTCACCACTATCGAGCATGGGAGCTCTTTAGTCGTAGCATACAAGGCCCTATCTGGGTATGCTCTACCCTTACTGCCTATAGAGGAAGAGAGGATAAGGCGGTTTGTTAAAGGCCTGAATTCCACTCCCTATCTGGGTGTGCTCTGCTCTTACTGCCCATAGAGGAAGAGAGGATAAGGTGGTTTGTTAAAGGCTTGAATGTAGGGCTTCAACTATCGTCTCATTAGATGGTTTCTACAGGTAAGACCTTTTAAGAGGTAGTAGAGTATGTGAAGAATGTGGAAGGGGTGAAATAGGAGGGTTAGGTGAAAAATATCGAGAAGAAGGCTCGAAAGGTTGATTCTTACAGCGGCTCTTTTTCCCTGACTCTGGTACCTCAAGGCTACTCAGGACGCCCTATTCAGTCATCTATGCAAGTGTCAACTGGGGTTCTGTCAGGGACCAATCCATGACCAATAGTACAGTCAGAGGTAACTAGATGATTCGCTAAGATTTTGGGGCTCGTCCTATTTTCTCAATTTCGGCTTAGAGACCGGTGATTGAGAAGGTGTGCCATGAGTGGGGAGTATAGTCACATCTATAGGTTGTGTCCTAGTTTTGGATAGGGTGGGCAGATTGTTCCGCACCCAGCTCCTCGAGCTCGCACTTTGCCGGGAAAGGAGGGTTCACGTTCAGGAAGGATAGCCCCCAGTTAAGGCGAGGTAGTCAACCAGTGATTAGAGGTGGCACCCAAACTAGTAGAGGAGGTGATCAGAATGGAAGGGGTGGTATTCAGTTCGGTAGAGGGGTTGCACAGCACAACCAGAGCGGTTCTTAGGCAGGTGGTCAGGCTTATTTCTATGCATTCCTGGGTAGGCCTGAGGTAGAGGCATCTGATATTGTTATCACAGGTACGATCTTTGTGTCTGACAAAATGGCTATGGTTTTGTTTGATTCGGGTTCTACTTTTTCCTATGTGTCTACTTATTTTACTTTGGGTTGGATCTTGCTTGTGATATACTTAATACTCCTATCCATGTGTCTACTCCTGTTGGGGATTCTATGGTGGTAGATAGGGTATGTCGTGATTGCATTGTTGACTTTATGGAGTTTGATACTCTGGTAGATTTAGTGATCTTGGACATGGTAGAGTTTGATATTATTCTAGGAATGAGCTAGTTATCTCCTTACAATGCTATTCTGGATTGCTATGTTAAGACCGTCACTATATCAGATCCCGGGTCATCTAGGTTGGAGTGGAAAGGGAATTGTAGTCCTGCTTCTAAGAAAATTATTTCTTATATTCATGCCCATAAATTAATAGAGCGGGGTTGTTCAGCATATTTAGCTCATATCCGGGATACCAGTTTTGAGGGTCCTTCCATAGAGTCGGTTCTAGTAGTTTGTGAATTCTTAGAGGTATTTTCCACGAATCTGGCTGGCATGCTGCTGAACCGCGATATTTATTTCTACATAGATTTAGAGCCAGGGACTCGACTCATTTCTATTCCGTCATAAGAATGGCACCAGCTGAGTTGAGAGAACTCAAGGAGCAGTCGCAAGAATTGCTTAGTAAGGGGTTTATCATGCCGAGTGTCTCTGCGTGGGGCGCCCCGGTCTTGTTTGTGAAAAAAGAAAGAAGGTAGTATGCGGATGTTCATTGATTACTTCCAGTTGAACAAGGTAACCATTCGGAATAAATATCCTCTCCCTCGAATAGATGACTTATTTGATTAGTTACAAGGAGCAGCGGTGTTCTCCAAGATTGACCTGATGTCGGGTTATCATCAGTTGAAGATTCATGCTGAAGATGTTCCTAATACAACTTTTTGGACAAGGTATGGACATTATGAGCTCCTAGTCATGTCCTTCGGAGTCACAAATGCTCCAACAGCGTTCATGAGCTTGATGAATGGTATCTTCAAACCCTATCTAGATTCATTCGTAATTATTTTTATTGATGATATTTTGGTATACTCTAAGACCAAGCAGGAGCATGAAAACCATCTAAGAATCGTGTTGGGGTTGCTGAAGGAGAAGCAGTTGTATGACAATTCACTAAGTGTGAGTTTTGGTTGGAGTCGGTGTCTTTTTTGGGACATGTGGTCTCTAAGGAGGGAATTAAAGTGGACCCACAAAAGGTGGAGGCGGTCAGAAACTGGGATAGGCCTACTATTGTGATAGAGATTCAAAGTTTCATAGGACTGACCAGTTACTACCATCAATTTGTAAAGGGGTTTGCATCCATTGCCTTGGTGATGACAAGGTTGACTTGGAAGGATATACCTTTCCAGTGGTCTGAGGAATGTGAAGAGAGTTTTTAGAAGCTCAAGACCTTGCTAACCACAACATCTATCCTGGTATTACCGGTGAAAGATAAAGATTCTGTTGTTTATTGTGATGCCTCATGGTCTGGGTTGGGTTCTATGTTGATGCAGAAAGGGAAGGTCATTGCTTATGCCTCGAGACAGTTAAAGGTGCCAAGAACAATTACCCCACACATGACCTGGAACTAGCAGCGGTGGTTTTCACATTGAAAATTTAGAGGCATTACCTGTATGGGGCTCGTTGTGAGGTATTCAAAAATCATCGCAGCTTGCAATATGTGTTCTCCCAGAAAGACCTCAACCTGAGACAAAGGAGATGGATGGAGCTGCTGAAAGATTATGATGTGATGATCCTGTATCACCCAGGGAAGGCAAATGTGATAGCAAATGCGTTGAGCCGAAAAGCAGTGAGTATGGGCAATCTAGCTTTCTTGGAAACTACTCAGCGGTCAATGGCTAGGGAAGTCCAGACACTGGAAAATAGCTTGATGAGACTTTCATTGAAAAAATCAGGTGGGATACTAGCCAGCATGGAGGCTAAGTGATTACTGTTAGAGGAGATAAAGGCCAGACAGTTTAAGGATGAGAAGTTGGGGAAGATCCTGGACATGGTTCTACAAGGAGAAGCTAAGAAAGCAGTGCTAGATGGCGAAGGGGTCTTTAGAATAAAGGGTTGCGTCTGTGTTCCCCGAGTTGGTGAGCTAATTAATACCCTCCTAGCAGAAGCTCACAACTCGAGGTACTCCATCCATCCTGGGGTTACTAAAATGTATCATGACTTGAAGCGGCATTATTGGTAGGGCAGTATGAAGAGGGACATTGTTGATTATGTCGCCCAGTTCTTAAATGGTCATCAGATGAAGTACGAGCACCAGAAACCTAGGGGAGTAGTCTAGAGAATGCCCATTCCAGAGTGAAAGTGGGAGAGAATAGCGATCGTTTTCGTGATTGGTCTCCCAAAGACATTGGGCAAGTTCGGCTCCATCTAGGTCATTGTCGATAGACTGACCAAGTTTGCCCACTTCCTGCCGGTTCAAGTAACCTATAATGCTAAGAAAATGGCCAAGTTATATGTGAAGGAGGTGATTCGATTGCATCGGTTCCGGTTTTAATTGTGTCAAATAGAGCTACTCAGTTTACCTCCCATTTTTGGAGGACCATGCAGGCAGAATTAGGCAATAGATTGGACTTGAATACAACATTCCATCCACAGACAGACGGGTAGTCAAAAAGGATCATCTAGGTGTTAGAGGACGTGCTCTGGGCTTGCTTCATAGATTTTAGTGGCCACTGAGATAAATTCTTACCCTTGGCAGAGTTTTCTTACAACAACAGTTACCATTCGAGCATTGGCATGGCGCCATTTAAAGCATTGTATAGGAGGTAAAGCAGGCTTCTAATTGGGTGGTTTGACACATTTGAGGTGAGGCCTTGGGGCACAGATTTGCTTAAGAGTCACTGGAAAAGGTTCGAGTAGTCCGAGAACGTCTGGTGACTGCTAATAATATGCAGACAGGAAAGTGAGAGATGTGGAGTTCATGGAGGGAGAGCAAGTACTGCGTAAGGTGTCCCCAATGAAGGGGGTGATGCAGTTTGATAAGTGGGGAAAGCTTAGCCTGAGGTGCTATAATGATCCGTATGTCATTTCGAGGGGAAACCGACTTAAAACATTCTAACGGGGCTAGGCAATGATTAGAAAAGTGTTGTGGAGTGAGCTAGTAAAAATTGATGGCTTTTAGGGGAGCTACTGGTTTCGGAAGAGCTGCAGCGGTAGAATTTTCACTGCAGTAAGACCGTGGTAACGGTTGAAATCTATCGTAATGAACCGTAGGAATAACCATCGAATCCACTGTAGCAGCTTCCTGACTGTTGTAGCGGGTCTGCTGCAGTGAAAAGGTGACCGCTGTAGCAGAAGATGGGAGTCAGAAAGTGGGTTTAAGTGGGATTTCTGGGGTTATACCCCATTATTTCCAAAGCACGAAACCTAAAGGATTGAAGGCAGTATTCCCTCCGGAGCAGTAGAATTTTCTTCTCAAGGTAAGATTCTTGAATTTCTACCACTATGATTGATTACGTAAACACCTAGGAAGCAAGGAGAATCTTTAATGATAATTTTCTAGCAAAGAAACCGTAGGTTGATAGACTAGGGATGAATAACGGGGAACTAATAGGGATTTGATTTTGAGTTTAACGGGCAGCAATAATCATTTCCCAAGGTGTAGTTATTAAAGAGTGTGGTTCATGTGGAAAATTAGACCTAGAAATAGGTGGAATTGGGGTTTACTCTTAAAATTTCCTCAAGAAAAGGGTGAGTTTGGGGTGTCCAAGATCAATGTGGGGGGTGATAGGGTACTAAATCGTGTTATGTTTCTTATTTTTAGACTTTGAACGTTTGGAGACATTAAAAAAGGGCAAGTCTTGAGCAGAATAATTGTTAATAGGATGCCTCCCAAACTGAGGTAGGTTATGGTTAGAGGAGTTAGGCTTTATATAATGGCCTATATGTTTGTGAATGATAATGTGTTGCTCGGGTCTTTGGACATTATTTATGGTGATGATCTCCCTGATAAAATTTTATTATTGAAATAAATTTGATATGTTGTTGCCACTGAACCGGCGTGGAATTGTGTTGAACTGTTAATTGTGTTCTTTTGTATTTCTATAGAATGAATGACGAACCAATTGATTATATGAGTGAGATAGGTAGATTGTGATCTCATAAATGTCATGATGACAAACTCGGCTGTGAGATAATTATCGTGAGAATGAATAGGGATAATGAGAATGTGCCAAGATGAGAGGCTCGTGTCCGAGGGGAGCATCCGGGCTAGCATTATTATTTGAGTGGTTCGTGTCCGAGGGGAGCATTGAACGAGCATATGAGTGGGAGCGGGTACCACGCCGGTACAGTACATGAATTTCTAGAGTCCCCTGCAGGTCATGACTGGAAGGGCAGAAATAAGACCCTTTAGCATGTGTATAAATCAAGGTTAGTATTGGAGTATTGTAGTGATATGACGGAGGCATGTGCCCAACATATCTCTACTTGATCTGTTGTTATATTCTATGATGCCTTGTAACAATGTTAGAATTTGTAATGAATAAGTGTTACTTGGCTGAGATAAGATTGTGATCTTGTGTTGTTATCCAAACGTGGGAAAGTTACAAGTCTTGATGTTGATAGAGTCAAATGGAAACTAGAATAGGTGTGTGCGATTGTTGTTCTGAATTATTCTATATTACATGTCGTTATGCATCGTTTCATGTGTCGGATGTAGTAACTTTTATGTTTCTGAATGAATGAGATGATATGTGATATTACGAATAGTTGGTGAAATGATTATGTGCAGCTAAGTCGAGCTACTGTCCAGGGCAGTACCATTGCAGTGGGACCTGTTCCATTATAGCAAGACCCCGGCAGCGGTCGAGTGACTGCTGCACCAAAGAGCCTAAACTAGTGAGCAGGCCGGTTGCACCTGAGTAGAGTTGAATTTCCTGAAATGTGTAACGTATATTTGGCACTACAAAATAGCTAGAGGTTGCATCAAAACCCCTCCGTTATTGTAACAAATCGAAAGTTGTTTCTGGGGATTAATAGCTAGGCCATTTCACTTCTTGAATTAAGAAACATGAAATATTGGGTGAATTTGTGAACCTAGAGGAAATTCTATATGGTATGCCAATGTTCCCACATTTTGCACTACTCTATATGGACCATAGAACTGAGCACTCAATTTGTGGTATGTTTCATAATTATGAAGACTTGTCTATTGTGATATAGTTTTAGATACATAAGGTCCCCAACCACTAGAGTTTTGTCAGTTCTATTTCGATCTGAATAAAAGAGTATAATGGATGCTACTTTATATTCATCAATAAATTATCATAATTTCTAGTCCTTATTTATAATAGTATATTTGCATTTTTATAAAAGATTTGAAGTAGATCTTTTCTTTGGATTCTTTTTTTCTTCCAAAGAATATGACTCTAGTGTTGAATATATAAAGAGTATTAAAGATGATGATAAAACACCAATGATTGAACTCGAAGGATCAACCTCAATAATTAATACATCAAGAACTTTTTTTTATTATATTTATTTGATAGTCCCTAGATAAGTTTGAGTAAATTTTTTCACTTTTAAAATTTTAAAATGTGATATAATCCCAAGAATTCAAAATTCTAGATATCATTGTTATTAACTATTTGATCCATGATATCTTTACGATCTAAAATTAAAAATCAAAACTTTTCATCTATTTTAAATTTTTTATCTTTCAATCTATTTCGAATTCAATGTTATTAATCTAAAGCTCATTAATCTCCTAGTCTAACCCGTAAAATTAGTTGATGTTACAAAAGATGACTCTACTAATGCCCCTATGGAGCTTGCAATTGCGAAACTTTTCTTTTAATTAGAATATCATGATCTTTCAAATACGAAAAAGTAATAAAAAGTCAAAAGAATCTAAAGCCACGGAAGTTATTAATGTGCTTTGCAAAATAAAATACAAAAATTTAATAATCAAATAAATAATACTGAATAGAAAAATTTTTGAGATTATGTTGAACTTCAATATACTAAAATTTGGCACTAGCCTAATCTCTTTGTTAGTGATTGTATTCCTCTGCATCAACAACTACAGATTTTAAAAGAACAAAACAAATTCATTATAAAAATCAAAGTATAAATATTCAAATAATTGTAGAAACAAAAAAAGGTGCAAAATAAAAGTGAAAACAAATAGAAAGATGACGGACAGACTCAAAAATAAAGAAAAAAATTAAAAAAAGCCTTTAAGAATACTTCAACAGATTTAACATATTGTTTCTTTGCAATAGAAGTTATCTAAAATTACATAACATATACAAAATATAAATAAATATAAAAAAAAATGCACAATTTGTGTGAGATATATAATTTGAGGAGAGTTAACCTAAAAGATTTTTGTCTTTCAACTCAAATTGAAATATTATTTTATCTTTCAATTCAAATTCATATATTATTTTTATATTTCAATATAAACTCACAGTTGTCCTATTAGTAAACGTTAGTCTGAACTTGTGTTTATTGGTCTTATATTTCGCGTTATTTGGACCAACAACCAAAATTTTCATATTATACAATTTCAACTCATTTATTTTTGCTCTGCACATACAAATAACCTACCTACTCATAGTTGCATCGATATGATCTCCCTACAAAAATTTCAATATCTATATTATATCCATAAGAAGGTAGTCAACATATTTATTTATAATTTTAATAAGATGTTACAAATACCTTTTCATCCTGCAGTAACATCTCTATTAAAATTGGATTATTTGTCTTTTCGTGATAAAAAATCATCCATAATCGCACAATACAAACTTTGAACAATCATTGCATCTTTGTTCCAGATGTCACTGATATACTCAATTTTAGTTGATATTTAAAAAAATTGAAGAAAATAATGGCTTCAAAGTAGTTTTTTCCATATATATTGTATGCTATGAAGCATTTATATTATATTG
>JACEIK010000173.1:0-14278 GCA_018107945.1 Datura stramonium | reverse complement strand
CCTATAAAGATTCTAACCGATAGCTAAACGAGGCCCCACACGACCAACATACAAAACATAACAGGTATAGGCCCCACACGGCCAACAACGCACAACTAACTAAGAATTGAAGACTATAGTATGCAAGCCTCTAAGAGTGGAATATTGGTTGGGATAGGGCCCCCGCCTACCCAAAAACTATATAATAAAAGATAGGCAAACCTCTACTATCTGGCAACTCTGAATGAAAGGAGCTGACCACTTGCTGACTCTGAATAGCTGCTAGGAGGTTCTGAAACCTGTCTATCTAAACCTGCAGGCAAGTATGCAGCGCCCCATGTATGGGAGTTAGTACAATATGTACCGAGTATATAAAGAAAATAAAAATAACCGGATAGAAGCTGATAAAGAACTGAAAGTAATCAGCGAAAAGTGGCAAAAGTTAACTTGTACGCGTCCACAACCATAGCCTGCATCTAGTAGACAATTATACAAATGGCTACTTAAACTGCACGGTTATACATTCATAAGTTACATCTAGCAGCAAGTATACAAACAAGAACCTAATAATCTTGGGCATAATTACAAGCCCAAGTGCTATTTTATAGCTTAATTTAGTCGGGTTTGTCTAATTATACACTTACATTCTTATGTGATTTTGTGTAAATTTGGGTATGCACTAACCAACATGATTAGTCCTTGTTTTGTAGGTGTAAAATGCATATGATGGACTAAATAATAATGGGTGAAGTGAAGGAATGGAGTTGGGAGTGAATTGCAAAAGATGGCAAGAAAACATGCCATGGCAAAGTTGGCCGCGCCAGGCAGCGTGCCACGCCAAGGTCATGTGTGCGAGATGCTGCCCTCCAAGGTGCCCGTGTGCCAGCGTCCGTGCCATGCCAGGCACTACTGCGCGCTGCAGGCCGTGTCACCCTAGCCATCGCGTGAGAGGAGCTTCATGCCACGTCGTGTGTCGCGCAGGCACTTTGCACAACCTGCCGAGGATGCAAGTTCCAGTGGGCATCCGCGTTACATCCGTGTCACGGAGGAAAATTGGCGTGTTCACCTCCATGTCACGGAGCCATTCCATGACAGGACAAAAATTGCAAATTTCCCATTTACTATAAATTAAACCCTTATCTCCTAAATTCATTTGTCACGAAATATTTTCTGAAAACCATAGAGGAGCGAAGGGAGAAGTGAAGAAATCACTTAGGGTTCACTAATTTTACATTCTCTTTTATCTATTCTTGTAAGGACTCTACTTTAACTATGTTTTTAAGTTATTGTACGAACATGAGTGGCTAAAACCCTTCCCCTAGGGTTGAGGCCACGTGATATGATTGTAATGCATGAATTCATTTTGGTTTGAGTTGTATTGTTGTTTTGTCTTACATTATTTATTATGGTTGTTTTTATGCTTGATCACCATGAAAACATACATGTTAAGCTAGGTAAAATCACATCCGCGCTCAACGATGTAGTTATGAGGCTAGTTTGTCATGTTTAGAGGCTCGAGAGACCATGAACATCTCATTTCCAACTATGTGATACAAAAATTGATAATTTCATAAGTGAACCATTATGAAGTGTAGCATTGCATGATTATTAGGCCTCAACTCTAGTTGCTTCTTATATCGTTTCCAGATTATTTTGTGACCACCCCTACATTTAATTATAATTTATCGAAAACTTCTATCATTAACACGTGTGAATGTTAATCTTACACTTGAAATTGATAATTCACTAAATTAAGTCCAGTCCTCGTGGGTTCGATATCTGGCTCTTAAAAAGGGTCACTGTATTACTTGTACGACCGCGTACGCTTGCGTGTGCACTGGGCACGAACAAGCTTTTGGCGTCGTTGTTGGGGAATGGCAAAGTGTAGTGAATTTTTTTAATTTTGTGTGATTTTTAATTTCCTTAAGTGTTGAGAAACTTAGTCTTAGTATGCTATATTGCAGGTGACAGGTTGTCCTTGCAGAGGTGGCAAGGAATAGAGAGCTGGTGGAACTGTTGTTGGAACTTGAATGACAATTGCATTTACTCAGGAGGGAAGCTCTAGAGCGAAAGATAAAGAGACATCAGGAGCGGTTACAACAACACCCACCAGCAGGGCAAGCAGAGTTGTTACCTAAAACCATGGCATCCCGACCAATTCGCGAAGTGGAAATCCCATTAGCGACAAATGTGACCTCTAGTATCCGCAAACCGGAGCTTGGAGGGAACTTTGAATTGAAACAGAATATGGTGCAGTTGTTACATTCTAGTGGCCAGTTCACTGGGATGACTCATGAGGACCCACAAAAGCACTTATAGAACTTCTTGGAGATCAGTGACACCTTCGTCCCCACCAGAGTGTCAACTAATTATGTCCGACTCACACTCTTTCCATTTTCATTATTGGGAGAGGCAAAGAGGTGGTTGAAGGCTGAGCCACCTAATTCCATTACTTCTTGGGACGACTTAGCGAAGAAGTTCCTCATCAGATTCTTTCCTTCAGTCAATACTGCCAAACTCAGGAGTGAAATATTAAGCTTCAAGCAGAGGCTGGAGGAGAACTTGTATTCGGCTTGGGAGAGATTCAAGTCATTATTGAGAGACTGCACCCATCACCAGCAGTCCAATGAAGTGCTAGCCCATACCTTTGAGGAGAGTCTAGACCCACACACAAAAATTTTACTAGACTCTACATCGGGTGGGCAAGCATTGGAGAAGACTTATGATGAGTTGTATACTTTGTTGAATAGGATTGCTCAGGGAAATCCAGAGTGGCACAATGAGTCATTGAGAGGGGCAGGAAAGAGAAAAGCAGGGTTGATAGAGGTAGACGAAGTCAATGCCTTGGCGGCACAACTAGCATCATTTCAGCATCAGATGATGACTCAGTTCAATAAACTAAGTATGAACCAACAGCAGGGACAGGTGAATGCAGTTCAACAGGCTCCTAGTTGGTGTGAAATCTGCTGTAATAATGGGCACAATACAGAATCTTGCGGGGCCAATCCTGAATCGGTCAATTTTGTTGGGAATGTTTAGAGAAACATTAGAATTTTGGGAACAATTACAACAAGAATTGGCAGAACCACCCAAATTTTTCTTGGGGTGAAAATCAAAGTCAAAGCTACCAGCAACCTCAGCAATAGCAGTATCAGCAGCAGAACAGGCAGAATGGTGTCCAGTTAAGCAGCAACATTGAGGAGATGTTGCAGAAGATTATGGAAACACAGAACAACTAGTAGAGAATCACGCAAGGATGACATCAGATTTGAAAAATTAGTAGTTGGCCACCCGCAATCTAGAGAAGCAAATGGGCCAAATAGAAGCTGCTCAGCACACCAGACCTCAGGGAGGGTTACCCAATGACACAAATACAAACCCTCGATAGATCAACGCCATCAGTCTGAGGAGTGGCAGGCAATTGGCTGATGCATCGCCAAAAGAGAAGAGAAATGAGGTGCAGCCCGAGCTGGTTAGAAAGGGACCACCGACTGAAGGGAGATAATCAGAGTGTTGTTCAACAAAATGTACAACCATCATTGCAGCCAACACAGAGACCACCACCACCATTCTCGCAAATACTCAAAAAGAGCAAGGAGGAAGAATGCTTTAAAAGGTTCTTTGATATTTTCAAAGAACATCACATAAATTTGCCTTTGCTTGATGTTTGCAGGGAATGCCCAAGTATGCTAAGTACTTGAAAGATGTGGTGGCTAAAAAAGTTAGATTGGTGGATTTTCAGATAGTGGCACTGACTGAGGAGTGTAGCCACAGGGTACTGAGCAAGATACCGAAAAAGCTCAAAAACCCAGGGAGTTTTACCCTCCCCATACAAATAGGTAAATGAGGTGATAAGATCTCTATGTGATTTAGGGGTAGCACTTAGTTTAATGCTCCTATCTTTGTTTAACACCCTGGGGTTGGGTCAACTGAGACCAACACGAATGATGCTGCAGCTGCCAGCCAAGTTGCGAGTGGCACCAGATGGAATAATCAAGGACCTTCTCATCAAAGTGGGTAAGTTCATTATACCCGTTGAATTCATCATATTGGATTTTAAAGTTGATGACAAGGTATCCCTGATCTTTGGATGGCCATTCTTGGCCAATGGAGGAGCAATTATTAATGTAAGAGCAAGGACCTTGAAAATGAGGGTCGATGATGAAGAAGAACTCTTCCGGGTCTACCAAGAGATCAACCCACCCACACACTATAGAGACCTTTCTAAGGTTAGTGTGTTTTTAGAGGCTAAGTGTGGGGTGGTAGATTCCATAGGTCCACAACCACAGGAGATGATTACTTGCAGCCCAAATCTGATGGAGGGCTTCAGTTAGAAAAGAAGTTGGAAGAAGAGAGGGACAAAGTGGAGGTTGTTCCCTAGAAAAATAAAAAGAGAAAAAGGTGGTTCTCGAAAGGGAACACTGGTTTGAGGATGTCCTGAAAAGGATAGTCCACGTCGTGCCACGACATAAAATCAAGTGCTGCTTGGGAGGCAACCCAAGGGTACCAAAGGTACAATTCTATTTTTCCTTTGTGTTGATTTTGTTTATTTTTATCTTGTTGTTGTTTTGGTGATGAATTAAGCGCAAATGGAGGGGAAGTCTGAGTACCCTTGGAAGAGGAAGCTAAGAAGCATGAAAGAGTAAAAGTGTGGGATCGATAAGCCACTTGTACAAAAATAAAGAAAAACATGTTGTTAGCTAGGCCTAGAGGCCTCAGGGAGTATTTCTCACCCTTCTTGAATTTTAATTAATACTTTGGGGACATAGCATGATTCAAGTGTGGGGTGAGGGAAATTTCAAAATTTTGTGCTTAATGATTTCGAGTGAATTTAGTGCTTGATATGGTATTGGTTGATGAAATTTTTTTGAGTTGAGCATGATTCACCCACCCGTTGATTTTTATTTTCGGTTCTTTTCTGACTGGGGGAACTTTTAACCGATGAATAAAATTTTTATTTGTCTGTACATAGCTGTTTTAGTCATAGATAGGGAATGTTCCCAATGATGGATGGATGACGACCGTCTTGAGGGAAAATTAGTCAATAGGTTTTTACTTTTGAACCCGTAGTTGATTGATGGCTTGATGTTCTTATTATGTGCTATGTATGATTGTGAGATGCAAGTGTTGTAAATTTTGAAGCATGTGAGAAGTTGTATAACTCTGTTTGAAACACCCAGGCTCTTGAATGTGACTCGATGTGCTTAAACCTGAATTTTGCATTCGTGTGATTAGCTGAGTTAAGAATCTACTGAATTTGTCTTAAATTGAGCATTTGTTGTGAGTGTAAGGCTTTTTGAGTATTCCATGCTATTATGTAGTGTCTAGAACTTGCCTGGTGTGTATACAAAATGAAATGAAGGATGTAGATTGTAGGAGATGATTTAGGCATTTCTTTGAATGAGCCTAATTTTTATCCCTCGCTTTATCTACCTTGAATGTCTGATCCTAGTTAGCCCCATTGAGCCTTTAGCCTATTCTTTGCTAGCCACAAAATGAGCTTGGTCCTTTCGTTTCATTAGCCTTTAATTTGATCCAAAACTCCTAAGCGCTTATGTGAAATTGCAAAAGAAGTTAAGGAGTGAAAAGTGAAATAAGAAGGAAAATAGTAGTTGTGGGATTTGAAGAGAAGACTAAAGGTTCACTTGTTTAAAAATGAATAAGAGTTAGTAGGGAGTAAAATAAGAAAAAAGCAAAATCAATTGTCGCTGAAAGAAAATTGCTCAAAGACTTTGTACTAACAGCTTAAGTGTGCCTAATAAGGGGGAAACAAAAGAGGAAAATGGGGGTAGAAAACTATAAAGGTGAAGTAAGAGGATGGAAGTTCTTAAGGAGAGTGTGGTGTATTAAAAGCGCTTAGGGAAGATAGTCACTATTATTAGTCATAATAGTACCGACCCACCCTTAGCTTACATTGCAACCCGATAAGTCCTACTTGATCTTACTTTCTAACATTCTTAAATTAGTGGAGTAAAACACTAAAGGCAAGCTTATGGGTCAATACACGTGGCATGTGAATTCTTTRKGAGAGTGAGCTTATTTCTTATAAATATACCCATGCATGTTATAATTTGAAAACATATGAGTGAAAATGGGTAACTCTCTTGTTGTGAGGGCACATGTTTAATGAAGGATAAAATTCATGTTGGATTTCTTGATCGATTAACTCGCATGAGTTTTTGAGATTAAGAGTTCATTCTTGAGGCTAGGAAGTCTTAACATAGTTATATTTGATTTTAATGGTTAAATCTTGCATGCTCTATTTTTAACTTGTTATCTAAAACAATTGTTGTAGCCTTAACTTGAATTGTCTTGCTTCAATTAGCTATGTTTGAGTTTTCATGTGCATGAGATATAAAAGAGTTGTTCGAGGATGAACAAGGCTTTAAGTGTGGGGTAGTGATCTTGGGCATAGTTATATGCCCAAGTGCTATTTTATAGCTTAATTTAGTCGGGTTTGTCTAATTATACACGTACATTCTTATGTGATTTTTTGTAAATTTGGGTATGCACTAACCAACATGATTAGTCCTTGTTTTGTAGGTGTAAAATGCATATGAAGGACTAAATAATGATGGGTGAAGTGAAGGAATGGAGTTGGGAGTGCATTGCAAAAAATGGTAAGCAAACATGCCATGGAAAGGCTGGCTGCGCCAGGCAACGTGTCGCACCCAGCGTTGTGCCACGCCAAGTCCATGTGGGTGAGATGCTTCCCTCCAAGGCGCCTGTGCGCCAGCGTCCGTACCATGCCAAGCACTGCTGCGCCGCAGGACGTGTCACGCTAGCCATCGCGCGAGAGGAGCTCCGTGCCACGCCGTGTGTCGCGCAGGCACTTCACACAACCTGCCGAGGATGCAAGTTCCAGTGGGAATCCGCGTTACCTCCATGTCACGGAGGAAAATTGGCTCGTTCACCTCCGTGCCACGGAGCCATTACATGACAAGCCAAAAATTGCAAATTTCCCATTTACTATAAATTAAACCCTTAGCTCCTAAATTCATTTGTCACGAAATATTTTCTGAAAACCGTAGGGAGCGAAGGGAGAAATGAAGAACTCACGTAGGGTTCACTAATTTTACATTCTCTTTTACCTATTCTTGTAAGGACTCTACTTTAACTATGTTTTTAAGTTATTGTACGAACATGAGTGGCTAAAACCTTTCCCCTAGGGTTGAGGCCACGTGATATGATTGTAATGCATGAATTCATTTTGGTTTGAGTTGTTAATTGTTGTTTTGTCTTACATTATTTATTATGGTTGTTTTTATGCTTGATAACCATGAAAACATACATGTTAAGCTAGGTAAAAACTTGAAAGAGTAACCCTAGGAATGACATAGGAAGGTAGGGAGCAAGTTCTTATCTTTCGATATGATTCACAATTATTACCTAAATTGCCTTGCTTGGCTGATAAAACGGGATGATAGCAAGACACCGGCTTAGAATTGTCACTCCACCACTCATAGAAGTAGTTGTGAAGCTAAGTTTGGTTAAATGATTAGAGGTACGAAATTCCCTAATCAAGAGCACAAACCCCGTAAACCACATCCGCATAGTTGAATTTCCCACGAACTAGGATGTTACATCCCCGCTCAACGATGTAGTTGTGAGGCTAGTTTGTCATGTTTAGAGGCTCGAGAGACCATGAAAATTGCATTTCCAACTATGTGAGACAACAATTGATAATTTCATAAGTGAACCATTATGAAGTGTAGCATTGCATGATTATTAGGCCTCAACTCTAGTTGCTTCTTATATCGTTTCCAAATTGTTTTGTGACCACCACTAGATTTAATTATAATTTCCCGAAAACTTCTATCATCAACACTTGTGAATGTTAATCTTACACTTGAACTGATAATTCGCTAAATTAAGTCCAACCCCTGTGGGTTCGATATCCGGCTCTTAAAAAGGGCCACTGTATTACTTGTACAACCGCGTACGCTTGCGTGTGCACTGGGCGCGAACATAGTACGAGTCATAGTGAGAAGCAGAGAATATTTCAGTGCATGAGTTCTGGGTACAGTTGGTCCTATGAATCGTAATTCCATTGTACGAGTCGTAGTACCTACTGTGGCTATAAACTATACAATGCATGGACAACAATAAAAAGAAAAGACCTACGAGTCATAGTACGAACCGTACCCACATAGTACGAGTCGTAAGATGCACTCATAGGTCCACAGGTAAGTCTTCCAAATCTCTGTATTTCGGGTTCAAAGGAAAAGTCGTAGGTTTTTCCTATGACTCGTGGTACGAGTCATGATGGGTAAAAAATTTTAAAATCCACCCGACTCGGCCCTGATTTTCAAATTCGCCCTATAACCTATTTAAGCTCGAAACAATTCATACCCTTCTCCCATGCACTCAAAACCCAAGTCACGAACAAAACTCACAACTCCCTCACACCCGTAACTCAAAATCAAATATCAAATGAGTAATTTCTTGCTCAATCAACTTCGTCCAACCCTATTTCTGATTTCCGGTCGTAGTGAGCAGTTAACAAGTAAGTATATTGCTTTGAATTTGATAAAATTGTATGCTTGATGTAATGGTGCTAAAATCCCTACGAGTCCTAGTTGTTGCTTGAAAAATTCGAAGAAGACAATGACCAGGGGTGTGATTAAGCCATGAACGATTGGGAAAGAACTTGAAATTGTCGAACTTGCACATTAAACTAGTCAAAATTGAGTTAAGGGTAGTGACTAAAAAGGGGAGGAATGAGTAGTTATAAAATGGGTTAAAATACATGCCTAGACCTAGGGAATTATGATACCCAAAACTTAAAATAGAACTCCCTGTAACTTAACCAAAATCGAGGCAGGGACAGGCTTCACAAGCCTTCTACGACTCGTGGTTAGATACTATAACTCGTAGGATGGCTCGTTGGGACTATCCCAACCCCAACTTGAAAAGAGCACAAGGTACAGATCGTGGTTTACTGCCACGAGCCGTAATTGTCAGACATACCTAGAACCAGAATAGGGTCAAATCCATAAGTGATAGTATGATCCTTCCTATGACTCATGGGATCGACTTATGAGTCGTACCATGAGTCGTGAAAAAATACAGATAAGTTGTTTTTAAAGGGGAATCCTCATACAACTCATGGTACGGATCATACCTTCACGGTACGAGTCGTACCTTAGAGTCTTAACACTTACTAGAGATATTACGGGTCTCAGTACGAATCATACCTCTAAGGTACGACCCGTACTGTTGACTCGTGATAATTTACAGAGGAACTTATTTCTTGATTTCTTTTTCTCAGACATGGAATTCTAACTCTCTTTCTCTACAGGTATAATGATGATAAAGCATAAGGCATCTAAGGCAACTGCTCAGAGCCAATTGATTAATGAGACCTTCGAGTCCGAGCAAGCAGGTGACTCCCCAAGTGGATCAATTGAGGAGTACATGGTCGACACTTTAGATACAAATCTGACCCGAACCACTAGGGCGAAGGCCAAAGCACAAGTCGTGGCGGCTACTGCTACATTAGCTGGTGCTCCCCAGTCTGAGAAGGGAGCCAAAGAAAAAGCTCAAGAGTCGGGCAGCGGCTCAAATGAGGTAGAAGGGGTCGAGGAGGCCTGATCCGGAGATGCAAGCTTGCATGTTGAATCTAATGAGGAGGCACCAAGTGTCGACCAGGAGAAGACTCTGCCAAGGGAGAATCGCACTATCTGGTGGAGAGTGCTAGGAGCTCAAGAGATATATGAGCAGGGCATTGCTCTCACCTCCAAAAACAAGCCTAGGCAGAGCATTCAAGAAGAGTCGCAGATCCTCACAAATGCATTGAACAAGGTAGAGGATATGAAGAGGATATTCGGTTTCTACGGCTTCGAGTGGATGGCTAGGACTCCGGAGCAGTACACTTCAGAAATTGTCCGTGAGTTCTATGCTAACTATTTGGCGACCATGGAGCAGAAGGCCAAAAAGGGGAAGAAATTGAAAGATCAGCCCAAACTGGAGAGTGGTATTGTTAGAGGCCGAGAGGTCGACATATCCGAGTGCACCATTTCTCGGATACTATAAGGGCCCCAATTCATACCTCCACATGCCACGCCAGAATATGAGTATCAGGTGGAAGCATTAAAATAGATCAAGTAGTTTGCCCGTGATAAGAGGAGTAAGTACATGCAGTTGTTGTCCGATGTGATTGCTGAGGACATAGACGAGGTGAAATGGGCCACTAATGGAAAAAAGGTCACAAATAATTCTTTAAAATTAATAGCAAAGGCCTACTGGACATTAGTGCGGCACCGATTGGCACCAACAGTTAATGGTAACACCCTCAGTGAGGATAGAGCAGCTTTGGTGGCATATATCATGTCCAGATACCCCATCAACATTCTGAGGGTTATTATTGTGGAGATGCGAGATTGGGCTATGGGATTGAGCACTACTATCCCATTCCTGAGCCTCATATTCAGATTTTTCATGAAGGCAGGTATCACAGTGCACAGGAGTGATGAGCGGCTGATTGGTGGACAGAGGATAGCAAATATTGGTCTGATCTGGGATGAGATGAACCCAGTGAGTCGGGCTCGACTTCCCATAGTAGTTCCACTGACCCAGCCCATTGGGGGCACATAGGTGAATGCCCCCACCTCACTGGAGCAGAGCGAGACACCGGCTACAGATGCCGGTAATTCAGAGGTTGCTCCCAGCACTTCTGTTGCACCACTACCCAGCCTACCGAACCATACTCCATTAGGGTACATCCTAGTACCCCAGGATTTTCTCCAGAAGTTGGACAAAAGACTGACTATGGCCGAGACAAAAATTCAAGCAATGATGGAGAATGTCAAGCCCTGGGTGAAAAGAGAGATAGATACAGCCGCACAGGCCTTGTATGCCAGGCTCGACGGGTTTGAGATTCGATTTAACAGGCACATGGCGGAGCAGACAGATACAAGTAGCCTCCGTAAGGAGTTGGGGGCTCTTCGAAGCCGAGTGGCCAAGTTGTTATCACGACAGTCGGCAGTTAGTTCTTTTCATGAACCTTCAGCTGCCTAGAAGCGTATGTCATCACTTTACCATGCTACATCAATACACAACCAAGGACGATCCTAGAAGCATTGCAATACACCACAAACCCATTGGTACCCTCAGGTAGGGTTAACACTGGTGCCAAGGTGAGTCGAGTCTTCAACTCCTGGACGCTCGACTCACAAGCATTCGGCCACTGGAATTTCACTTTATTTTGGGTCAATTTCATCAATGGCATTGCAATAGATGAAAACCCCTCAACAAATCTCCAATAATATCTCATTAAGCCCAAGAAGCTCCTGATATCTGAAGGATTCACCAGTCTGGGCCAATTCTTCACCGCTTCTATCTTTTGAGAGTCCACCTTTATACCCTCACTCGACATAAAATGACCTAGAAATTCCACTAAGTTCAACCAAAACTTGCACTTGCTGAATTTAGCATATAATTGGCGATCCTTGAGAGTCTGTAGCACCACCCTCAGATAAGCGGCATGCTCCTCCTCGCTCCGAGAGTATATCAGGATTTCATTGATAAACATGATCACGAATATATCCAAGTATGGCTTGAACACCATGTTCATCAAATCCATAAAAGTTGCAGGAGCATTCATTACTCCAAAAGACATAACTACAATCTCGTAATGACCATACCGAGTCCTGAAGGCTATCATTGGGATATCACTCTCCCGAACCCTGAGCTGATGGTATCTGTATCTGAGGTATATATTCGAAAAGCACTTAGCACCCTGAAGCTGGTCAAACAAATCATCAATTTTGGGGAGAGGATAGTTGTTCTTAATGGTGACCTTGTTCATTTGTCGATAATTAATACACATACGAAGAGAACCATCTTTCTTGTGAACAAATAGAACTGGTGCACCCCACGGGGATTTTCTCGGTCTGATGAACCCCTTATCTAAGAGGTCTTTCAACTGCTCCTTTAACTCATTTAACTTGGTTGGGGCCATTTTGTAAGGAGGAATAGATATAGGTTGTGTATCGGGAAGAAGGTCAATACCGAAATCAATCTCCTGCTCGGAGGGATTCCCAGTAAATCATCTGGGAACACTTCTAGATACTCACATACTACTGAAATAGACTGGATAGTCGGGGTATCGAATGTAGCATCCTTAACCCTAACTAAATGGTACATGCAACCCTTGGAGATCATCTTTCTGGACTTAAGATAGGAAATGAAATGACCTATAGGCATAGTTGAACTACCCTTCCATTCTAAGGCTGGCTCACCTGAAAATCAAAATTCTACCGCACGGGTTTTACAATTAACTGAGGCATAGCATGCAAACAACCAATCAATGTAGAGAATAACATCAAAATAGGTTATGGATAACTCTACTAGATTTGCTGAGGTGACTTTCTGAAGGACCGTGACTGAAAAACTCCAATACACCCATCTAGCTACAACTGAATCACCCACTAGAGTAGAAACTGAGAAGGGTTTTGAAAAGATTTTGGGACTGACTCTGAAACTACTAGCCACAAAGGCGTCATAAAAGAAAAGGTATCCCCTGGATCTAACAATGCATATACATCAAGATGAAATACTCGTAACATACCAGTGACTACATCCGGGGAAACCTCCAGCTCCTGGAGGGATGCTAAGGCATAAAATCTATTTTGGCGTTGTCCGCTACCTGTACTAGTAGAAGCACCCTGGTGTAAGGGACATGTCGCGGGATCTACTGAACTAGCGGCTGGAATACGGGCTCCACCATCACCTGATCTGGCTGAAGGGCAATCTCTAGGCCTATGTCTAGGTTTGCCACACCCAAAACAAGCATCTGAACCAGCTAAACACCTCCCTGGGTGGTTTTTGCCACACTTTGCACAGGCTGGAAAGGTGTGATCGCCTGGAATGCTCTCCTGGAATGATCCCTTGGATACTCGAGCCTGACGCTCTACCCCTTTGATCACGTCTGGGTCGGGACGGGACAGCAGCTGATGATGGTGCAGGGGCTAAAGATCTCCGGTGGCACTGCTGATGGTTCCTACTAAGCCTCGGTTGGGAGAATTCGATGCTATCAGTCCTGGCCCTCTTGGCCTTCCTCTCCCGCTCACTCAACTGTACTGCCTCCATCTGCTGGGCATATAAGACTATCCGAGAAAAGTCAATATCCTGGAGAAGCATCGCGGTACGGAAATCCCTGACCAAGGAGTTTGCTACCCTGTGTATAAACCTTCTCACATGGGCCCTCTGATCCGCCACCAACACAAGTGCATACCTGGATAGACGTGTGAACTTCAAGGCATACTTCTGAACCGTTATCTTTCCCTACTTATGATTCCCAAACTCGGTCGCTTTCAGCTCCCTTATCTCCCGAAGGAAGAACCGATCAAGAAAAGCGACATGAAACTCATCCCAACTAACAGGGCCTGCTCCAACCGCCTTACTATCCTTCCACTGTCTGAACCAAATGTGTGCGACCCCCTTTAACTGATATGAGGCCAAATCGGCATACTACTCTCCAATCATCCCAATAATCTAGGCGATCTTCAGAATCTCCTCAATGAAATCATGTGGATCCTCATCCACCTTCAATCCAACGAACTCGGGAGGGTTCATCCTTATAAAGTCTCTAACCCTCGCTTCCACTACATTTTAGTTCTGCGGAACTTGCGCTACTGCCTGTTGGTTGACCTGGGTGGTCAAGGCCTATGCTAACATCTGAATGGCTGCCCTAAATTCAGTGTGGGCAACCAGCTCCGGTTCATGGTGCTCATGGGTTGGTGGGGATTGTTGGTGCCCATCTCCATTGCCATCCTCGTGGCCATTTCCATTTCCATTTCTTCTATTGTTAACTCTATGGGGAGTCATGATTCTACAAATGCGAATAGCACGAATTAGAAAGATAGAGTGACATCTCACTGCACGACATAGATCATGAAAGAAGGAAACATTTCCTAAATGTCTCGTAGCCTCTTCATCATAAGTGTGGCGCGCTTCACACCCATGAAAAATACTCTACTTAAAGTGACTTTCAGACACCTTAAGACACTTCAAAATCTATTGTTCTGATACCAAGTTTGTCACGACCCAAACATAGGCCCGAATTGAGACATGGGACAAGGATCCCCGAGAGACTCCAAGTCGACCCATGGCGTGAACATACATATAACTCAATAAATAAAGGCAGAAGAATTAAAATTGTTACACCCCATAAAATTCCCGATGCATAGATGGCCAATTCGCATGTTGGTTAAGAGTATTTGAAAGCCATACATGCTAGAAAAAGGCCCGGGAAAAGACCGGACAAGAAACCTGTCGAACCATCGCGGAAGGAGCC
>JACEIK010000172.1:544773-565983 GCA_018107945.1 Datura stramonium | reverse complement strand
AGTGGCAGGCACATATGTTTTTGGTCTGACTGCAGACCAACGAAGAAAAGAAGAAGAGCGCGACCAGGAGTTGGCTCACATGCGCACATCATTGGACTTGCTGACAAAGCATATTATGGGAGCTGGAGCCAAGTAGGTTAATGCAGTGGGTACTCAAGGAAGGGAGCAAGGAGCTGATCACTCTGATTCTGAGGAGGAGGCAAACTATTTGGATAGCCAGGTGGCGGGTTTCCAAACCAACGCCCAAGCGTCTGGACAAGAAAATTGGCGCCAAGGTTCTGGAAATTAAGGTCGGAACCAATATAGAGACAACTACAACAGAAATGGGTTTAGAGATAGGAGCCGAGGTGATGAGAGCGAAGGTGATTGGAGACGCAATGATGGCTATCGTAATGACCGGGTTGGATTCTATGTGCCTCCCAATGCACGAGAAGGGAAGGCTGGTCAATCAAAGTTGGAAAGCATGATGCTGAGATGTTGAAAAAGGTGAGGTCCATTGATGATCAGCTGAAGGAGATCTGAGGAGATTTGTCAAGTATGGGTCAAAAGGTGGAATCACATGCTACTGCCATCAAGCAAATTAAACACCAACTTGGGCAACTGTCAGCATCAATGAACCCTAGACAAAAGGGTACACTACCAAGCAACACTATCCGAAATCTGAAGAACGATGCACATTGTATGGCGATAATGACTAGGAGTGGTAAAACCACATTTGAACCCCGATTTCCAGTTGAAGTTGAATGGAAGAAAGAGAGTATAATGGAAGATGATGATACAAGTGTTGAGAAAGAGACTGGTGAGTTGCAAGAGGCCCCGAGAGGTGAGAAGGAACCTACCAAGGATCAAGGGGAAACGGAAGTGCAAAAAGTTATCCCATGACCACCACCACCATTCACCCAAAGGATGAAGAAGAAGGTGGAGAATGGAAAGTTCCAGAAATTCCTTTCAATGCTTAAGCAGCTGGCTGTGAACATACCATTGGTCGAAGCTTTAGAGAAGATGCCAGGATATGCAAAGTTTATGAAGGACCTGGTGACAAAGAAAAGATCTATGAGCTATGAGCTTATTGACAATGTGCATCATTGTAGTGCCATAGCTACAAGGGTCTTAGCATAGAATAAGGAGGACCCAGGTGCCTTCACTATACCGTGCATGATTGGTAATGTTGAGTTCGCAACGCACTTTGTGATCTGGGAGCTAGCATTAATTTGATGCCCTTGGCTGTATTCAAGAAGTTAGGATTGGGAACTCCTACACCAACCAACATGCGGCTACTGATGGCCGACAGAACAGTTAAGAAATCGGTGGGGATCCTGATCGATGTGCTTGTCAAGGTAGATAAACTTATATTCCCAGTAGACTTCATGATTTTGGATTGCGAGGTTGATTATGAGGTCCCCATCATTTTGGGGCGACCATTCCTTACGACCGAGAGAGCTTTAGTAGATGTAGAAGCTGGCCTGTTGAAGTTTAGGATAAATCAAGAGGAGATCACATTCAACATCTGTAAGACAATGAAGCAGCCCAAGGAATTTAATGTGATCTCAACACTGGAGGATGAGTATGAATCACTTGATGAATTCTTAGTAGTCAAGAGATTTGTGTCGTGCCATGACGTTAAATTAGGCGCTTCTTGGGAGGCAACCCAAGTGGTGAACTGGTGAAGTCTGAGTAACCAGCCTACCTACGTCGTTTCGCGACGTTAAACCAAGCGCCTCTTGGAAGGCAATCCAAGTTAATGAACTAATGTGTGCTCAGTGTGCAGGGAGAATTGAAAATAGGAGGCTGAAACATCAGCTGTTATGGCTCTCAGTATGACCCGTAATAAGATCCTACGAGCCGTAGCAGCAGTCGTGGTGAGGTTCAGAACAAAAAGATCCCAAGCCCCGACCTACAAGCCATCCTACGGATCGTACCTAAGTGGTACGGGTCATATGATGTATTCTTTGGTTGTCAGGTAAGTTTCCTTTGAAAAAGTTGTCCACGAGTCCAGGGGACGAGTCGTGGGATCTTTCTACGACTCGTGGCAAGAGTCGTGATGGGTCAAAATACCCGATTCAGCCCAGATTTTCTTAATATGTCCCTACCTATTTAAACTTTGAACTACACACCTCTCCCATGCAAACAACACAAACCCACGAACTAAGTAACCTCCCCCACACTCGTAGCTTCTCATCACCAAGGAATTGAGCAAAATCCTTGCTCCCACTAAGATTGAAAATCCCTAGAAGTTAATTTTCGGTCCATGAAACGGCAAACAAGTAAGTATTCCGTTTTGAATTTCTTCAATCACTCATGAATAAAAGTGGAAAGGGCCGAAACTCAAGCTTTTGTGAAGTCTAAAATGGGTTCAAAAGGAAATACAATTTTATTGGGTTGAAACTGTGATACTCATGAAAACTTGAATAGATGTTGATTGTTGAGTTGAGTTGAAAGTTCAAAAAAAATTTCTTAGAGGTTCTGGGCTACTGGTTATGGCTAAAAGAATAAGGGAAGGGTTGAGCATTGTTGAAATAAGTTCGAAATGTGCCTATACCTGGGGGGAAGTCTGAGTACCCTAAAAATTGAAAAAAAATGAGTCCTTGCAAAAACTGAGAAAAGAAAATTTGAAGTGGTATGAGGCACAGTACGGACCGTAGAATGCTACTACGAGTCGTACTAAGCACTCGTTCCACTAATCTGAACATAGTGGTGTAAAAATTTCCTTCCTACGACTCATGGAATTGACCTACGGGTCGTACCATGAGTCGTGGAAAAATTCAGAACAACATAAAAGCAGGGCTTCATCAGACGACTTGTAGTACGGACCGTACCCTTGTGGTACAAATCATACCTGCAAGTCGTACTAAAAACTAATGCAATTCTGGGACTTTCCACGGGTCGTACCTTCATGTCGATTCGTAGTGGTGACCCGTGATGAAATTCAAAACATCTTCTTTTTCAAAAACGGATTGCTAACTTCTTTCTCTACAGGTACAATGACATACAAATGCAGGGCAGATAAATCAGCAGCCCAAAGGAGATTGATTGATGAACCGACTGACTCGAAGTCTGACAAGGTCGGAGACTCACCTGTGGTTCAGTTGAGGAATATCAAATATACACCTCGGACACCGTGGAACCGGAACCACTAGGGCGAGAGCAAAGGCCCAAGTTGAAGCAACCACTGCCACATTCGCTCAAGCTCCCTAGTCTAAAGAGGGAGTTAGAGAGGAACATCAAAAGTCAAGGAGCGACTCCAATGCTGAGGAAGGGTCAGGAGAGACCCAGAGTGAAGAGGATAGCGGCAATGATGAGTCGGAGGAAGAGGCTCCTGCTGTTGCACAAGAGCAGACCCCACCCAGGGAAAATCGCACAATCTGGTGGAGAGTGCCGGGAGCCAAAGAAATCTATGAACAAGGCATCTCTCTCACCGCCAAAAATAAGCCATGGAGGAGTATTCAAGAAGAAACACGGATCCTCACAACCGCATTGAATGAAGTTGAGGAGATGAAGAGGATTTTTAGCTTTTATGGTTTTGAGTGGATGGCCAAGACTCCCACACAGTACATAGAAAATATAGTTTGGGAGCTCTATGCCAACTACTTTGCCACAATGGAGGTAAAGGCAAAAGAAGGGCAGAAAATAAAAGACCAGCCTCGTCTGGAGAGTGTTATGGTCCGAGATTAAGAAGTTGATATATCCGAGAAGACCATTGCTCGATTATTGTACGGCCCATAGTTCTTTCCTACCAGGATGATGCCAGAGAATGATTACAAGGTGGAGGCGATGAAGCAGATCAGATCCTTGAGTGTGCAGGAGCGACAGAGGCAGCTGCAATGGCTAGCTGAGGTGATTGTTGAGAACAAGGATGAGGCTGAATGGGTTACACGAGGAAAGCAGGTGACAAAGAATTCACTGAACTTCATTGAAAAAGCCTGATGGACACTAGTGCGCCATCGGTTAGCACCTACGATCAAAGACAACACACTGAGTGCTGACAGAGCGACTTTGGTTGCATGCCTCATGTCTCGTTACCCCATTTATATTCTGAGGATCATAGCCGATGAGATACGAGACCGGGTAGTAGGAGTAAGAACTACTATCCCATTCCCGAGATTGGTATTCAAATTATTCATGGAGGCATAAGTTCCACGGGGTGATGAGCGGTTGATTGGAGGCCAAAGGATTGCAGACATAGGCCTTATCTTGGATGAGATGAACCCAATAAGCAGATCTAGGATTCCTACAGCTATCCCAACAGCCCACCCAGCAGGGGACATACAGCTGAATGTCCCCATGACACAGGAGCAAAGCGAGACACCGGCTACAAACACCGATCATTCAGAGTCAGCTCCCGGCACCTCAGCTACACCACTACCCAGCATGCAGGCTCAGACACCAGCAGGGTACATCTTGGTACCACAGGACTTCCTCCAAAATCTAGCTAAGAGATTGACCATGACAGAGCGTAAGATTCAGGCCATGATGGATAATGTCAAACCATGGGTGAAGTCAGAGATAGAAGCAACAGCTTAGGCTCTACATGCCCGCCTAGATAGTTTTGAGAGCCGTTTCATTGAGAGAATGGTGTAGAAGACCAATACCAGCAGTCTCCATGCGGAGTTGGGTGTTCGCGCGCAACGCACACGCAAGAGTACGCGGTCGTACAAGTAATACAGTGACCCTTTTTAAGAGCCGGATGTCGAACCCACAGGAGTTGGACCAATTCAGCGAATTATCAAGTTCAACTGTTAAAATTAACTTTACAAGTGTTGATTATAGAAGTTTTCAGGAAATTATAATTAAATCTAGGGGTGATCACAAAATACTAGAGAAACAATACAAGAAGCAACTTGAGTTAAGGCCTAATAATCATGCAATGCTACAATTCACAATGGTTTGAGTATGAAAACTTCAATTGTTGTCTCACATAATTAAAATGATATGTTCATGGTATTTCGAGCCTCTAAACACGACAAACTAGTCTCACACCTACATCGTTGAGCGGGGATATGACATCCTAGTTCGTGTGCAATTCAACTACATGGATGTGGTTTACGGGGTTTGTGCTCTTGATTAGGGACTTTCGTACCTCTAATCATTTAATCTAACTTATCTTCACAACTACTTATACGAGTGATGGAGTGACAATTCTAAGCCGGTATCTTGCTATCATCCCATTTTATCAACCAAGCAAGGAAAATTAGGTATAATTTTTATCCTAACCGCTAATCCTATCATAAAGATAAGAACTTGCTCCCTACATTCTCTTGTTCTAGCCTAGGGTTACTCTTTCAAGCTTTTACCCAAGATTAACGCATTTGTTTTCATGGTGATCAAGCATAAAAACAACACTAATAAAGAATGTAAGACAAAACAATAACTAATAACTCAAACCAATGAAGAATTCATGCAATTACAATCATCTTACGTAGCCTCAAGCCTAGAGGAAGGGTTTTAGCTACTCATGTTCATACAAATATTTAAAACGTGTTTAAAGTAGTGTACTTACAAGAATAATTAAAGGAGAATGAAATGTAACCAACCTTAGGTAAAGTTCTTCACTTCTCCCTTCGCTCCTTTACGGTTTTCCCAAGTTATTTCGTGATAAATGATTTTAGAAGCTAAGGTTTAATTTATAGTAAATAGGAAATTTGTAATTTTTGGCCTGTCATGGAATGGCTCCGTGGCACGGAGGTGAATGCGCCAATGTGCCTTCGTGCCGCGGAGGTAATGCGGAAGCCAACTGGAAATTGCATCCTCGGCAGGTCCTGCGCGAAGTGCCTGTGCGACACACGGTAAGGCACGGAGCTCCTCTCGTGCGATGGCCAGCGTGACACGGCCTGCGACGGGCAGCAGTGCCTGGCGTGGCACGGACGCTGGCGCGTAGGCGCCTTGGAGGGCAGCATCTCGCACGCATGGCCTTGGCGTGGCACAACGCTGGGTGCGACACACACACAGTGTGGCACACTGCCTGGCGCGGCCAGCGTTGCCATGGCATGTTTTCTTGCCATCTTTTGCAATTCACTCCCAACTCCATTCCTTCACTTCACCCGTCATTATTTAGTCCCTCATATGCATTTTACACCTACAAAACAAGGACTAATCATGTTGGTTAGTGCATACACAAATTTACACAAAATCACATAAGAATGTAAGTGTATAATTAGACAAACCCGACTAAATTAAGCTATAAAATAGCATGGGGGCTCTTCGGAGACAAGTAGTTGAGTTTTCATCACGACAACCAACAGTTTAGTAGCCCCCACTCTTCCGGACCTAGATGTCGAGCTTGATGAGGATATTTATTTGGCAGAATACTGGGAGTCGACTGCAGCTGGTAATAAAGGAAATAAGAGAGTTGTTGAAGATGCTAGTGAGGAGAGTTTGAGAAAAAGAAAAAAGAAGGAGAGGAAAGAGCGCAAGCGGGCTAGAGAAGCGAGCATGCAGACTCATGACACACATATGACTGAGCTGCATGAGAGAGCTAGAGGAGCAGGCAGCTCCACCGCACCTGTAACACCCCGGAAGGACCTACGCATAGACTCGGGAGTTGAAGTTGAAAACTACAGAAAACCTGGAACTTGCACCAGTACGACTCGAGGTATGAGTCATGGTAAGGACCTACGACGTGTGACTCGAGTCGTAATGAAATCGGGAGCCCAAGGTTTTGTCACAGGTAGTCCTACGGACCGTGGTGAGAAGGTACGACTCGTGGTTAGGAGTCGTGATGAATATCTCAGTGGTGCCAAGAGTGAGTCATCACGGGTCATGGTACGACTCGTAGGATGTAGAACCGAGTTGTTGTAAGGAGTTGTGGTTAAGTCGTATTGGTTTGGGTAGATGGTACCACGGTTGACAGTACGACCCGTAGGATGGTGGTATGAGTCGTGGGTTACCAGTGGTGGCCAAATTCAGAAAGTTGGGAAAAAGGGGTGAAATGACCACGAGAGGTAACCACAAGTCGTGACTTGATGGTACGACTCGTGGTCAGGGCCAGAACTGCTTTTCAGGGAAATTTCATTAAGGGCAATTTCAAATTTTCTATGCTTTTGGACCCTAAACCACGTCACTTTGAGGTCGGAACAAGCTCTTTAAGGGATGAAAACTCCTGTTAAGTTAATTTTAGCAATTTCAAGTGTTGGAGAAGGGAGTGGGAAGGGTTTCAAGCCATTTTCTTCAAGTTCTTCAAGCTCTCACTTAGGGTTCTTCAAGGGAGTAGGAAATCACAAAATTCAAGGTATGTGGGGTTTTGAATGGGTAGATTAGACCCTACCCATGCCCATTTCTTCCCATCTCCTATGATTAAGTTACCCAATTCTTGTGGGTCTTAACCTAATTGCATGATTTCTCACAAGTTTGCATGAAAGTGTGGTAGTATGTTTAAATTATGGATTTTTAAGTACTTGGGCTAATACTGCTTGTATATCTATTATTTTTCATGATTTAAACCTCTAAATATATAGATGCCCAATTGTGAGGGATTTTTAGTAATGTTCATGGTCATGATGATTCCGCAAGCTTAGTACGAATCCTTCTTAAATTTTAAGCATGTCTTCAAGTCTTCAACTACTCATGTTATTATGATAATGTTTCCTATAATTTAAGAATGTCATGTATGATTGAACTATGGGCAATGCCCACATGTCACTTATGATTTATGAACTCTGTTTTTGGCCGACTCATGCGCTCAATTCCATGGCTAGTATTACGAATTCTCAAGCATGATATGATTCTCATGATTTATCTAGCCATGCATGTCATGTATGGATTTCAATGAGCACTGCATGTTTTGGGAGTAGTACTTAACACCGAGTAGGTTCGGGGCCTAGGTTACGCCCCAAATCTCAGAACTACGTCCCACCGCAGGATTATGTTTGGGGACCTCCTCAGTGACTGTCCCCTATGTCCTACGGGGCCTTCACGAGTAATATCACGCTTTTCATGGTTCATACCCTTGGCAAGGTATGAACGGCCTCCCGACTAGGGGTACAAGTCGGACTTCATGTCTGCTCATGAGAAGTATGTCGGTTATAGAAACCTCCCATTGTTCCTCATGGTTTTGAAATATGCATGATTATGTTCTTTTGGCTCAAGTTATGATTTATGAAATGTTTTCCCCACACTTTACGACTTTGATGGGTTTATGAATATTTCTGGAAATATTGAGTCTTACGATATACTTACGATTTCAGTTTTATGATCATGATGTCCCACTCCTATAACTTTCATGTTTTTAAGCCTTGTTTTGTATACCTTACATACTCAGTACTTTCCGAGTACTGACCCACATATTTTTAGGATCCAATTTGCAGGTTCAGCATCGTCCCTAGCTTGTGCACCCAGTTCCGCTCAGTCTTCAGTGGTGAATCCTCATGATTCGAGGGCTTCATGTTCATACCTTGTTTATCTTATGTTTTAAGACTGTTTGGGTTAGTTGGGGTCTTGTCCCTTCAACCCGTCTTTTATTATTAGAGGCTTTCAGACTTATGTGTAGTATCCAGTCATTTATGTTTGGATCTTGTATTGTTGTTTCCTTTATCTCTCATGATATGATTTTCAGTTAGTTTACGATTTATGAGTTAATTTTTTCCATTGTATATGAATGAATTAGTGTTATGCTCACGCCATGGGTTGACTTGGGGTCTCCTGGGACTCCTTGTCCCGTGTCTATGATCCGGGTGTACTCTCGGGTCGTGACAGCACCCCAGCCCGAGCTTGCCCGTGGCTATGACCCTTCAGGAGAGCCACATTCAGCCCAGACATTTTCAAAGGCCGTCCAAGTGGCCGCGACTGCTGAGGGGGGGACCACTCCTCCTATTGACACACAATTGAGTGTGCCGGCTACCGCTAGGATGGTTGGTTAGAATATGATCATAGGCCATTGTTTGTTTAGCTCACCTTTAGCCTATATTGCCCTACCAACAACTGCATGAATCCCTTGATCCCAAGTTTGAGCCTTAATAGACCATGTTTCTTTGATTTACCAATTAACCGTACTCAATTTTTGTAATGAACCTGTTTTGGCCCTGGTCCTTCCTTGAATATTATGAACCTCAATATAAGCAAAATGCTTAAGTTGAAGGTGGCTAGAGTAGGGGTACATAAAAGGTAGGAATGGAAGAAAGGAAAAGAAAAGAAAAGAAAGAAATGGTGGAATATGAGGTGTGGTGAGATGAAAAGAAAAGGATGAAAAATATGTTGTAAAATGTTGAACAATAAAGCTCAAAGAAATTTTGAAAAAAGCTGAAACGTGAAAACTCACTACACCCATGCAAAAGTGAATAAAAGGGAGAAAAGGGAAAAAAAGGGAATGAAAGAATAAAAGGGTGAATTAGGTGAATGGTGTAGCCAATGTATGTAGTGCCAAGGAAGGAATAGTCACTTATAAAATCTTCCATCTTTATCATGTCTAGCCCTAAACCTACATTACAAGCCATACTAAGTCCTATAGTGATCCTAACTCGACCATCTGATGAACCAAAGCAGAGAAAATAAGGGCAAGCCTATGGTATCTGACACATAATACTCGTAACTTCTTTGAGAGAGTTAGCGCCTTACTTGCTTAGTCCCATATCATGTTTGACATTTTACATTTGATTGGGGACTTTATTTGTGTGAGGGTGCATGGATTATGTTTGCTTTTACTGTTGGTCTGCGTGAAAAACATTGGTGATGACTTGACTGCCTGTTGATAGCTAGATGACATGTTTTGATCCCTGTTTATGATGTTTTGAGGTTGCTTGTAATACATTAGCTGATGTGGTTCCATGAGAAAGGGTCAATAGAGTTTGTATAGAAAGTGCAGGTTTGTTTGAGTATTGGTTGTAGTATCTTAAGTCTATTTTCTAGTTGAGCGTCGTGTTTTAGTTTTTCTTTTCTTTGCTTGAGGACATGCAAAAGTCTTAAGTTGAGGGTGTTGATGTGCTATGGGTTTACAGCACATTCGACGCTCAAAACTAAGAAAATAGCATGGAATTAGGTGTATTTATTTGGATATGAGTTACTTTTCCTTTTGTTACAAGATAAACAGGTGTTGGAACTGAAAATTACAAAAGATAGCTTAAAAAGTGCAAAATAGGCAAAAAGTGCATACCACAATACGGATCGTAGGAAGGACCTATGAGTCGTACTGATGGTCGTGAGAAGTTGCTGAAAGTTAAGGTTGAGCAGATGTGACCCACGAGTCCCAGTACGATTAGTAGCAATCTTGTACGAGTCGTGATGAGGAAGTCGTGGTGAAATCCATAAGAATTGCATATGAGTATGACTCCTACTACGAGAAGCAAGTGTGACCCGTGAGACGAAGGTACGAGTCGTATCATTCTGGTCGTGATGAACTTTAGAAAAACTTCAAAATCTCTGATTCAAAGTACAGGAGCTCAGTACGAGTCGTGAGTCGATGGTACGAGTCGTACCCAGATCCAACACTTAGCCATAATTTAGCCAGTTGAGATTGTACGAGAGGAAGCTACGGATTGTAGGAGCATGCTACGGATCGTAGGTCGAGTCGTGGCACTGGCGACGACAGATATGGAAATTCACCCTGTTGGCTTAGGAAAAGAATTCTTGTGTCTATATAAATATGTTTCAGGTTTTGTTTTTATAGGGACATCAGTTTTGATAAAATTAGAGAGTAGGAACCTTGAGAAAGAGAGGATTAAGTTGGTCTTAACTTGCGATCAACCTTTTCTTGAATTCTTCTTATTCTTAATACTTATTTTTCAAGATTTTGTGGAGTAATCGAAGGAAGTGTTTTTCTCAATCATTGTTGTAAGTATTGTTTTATGTTTTTAATCATGAATGCAATTCACAACCTTGCATCTATGAGAGGCTAAAACCTTCATAACTAGGGTTGTGGGAACCATGATGGATTAACAAGCTAGGGTTACACAAAGTGATCTTAAAACCAATACAAACGCTTATATTGTATGCTCTTCATGCTTAAATGTTTCTTAACGGTGCGCAACGTTAGGACATGCCCGAATTCTTTACTTGCTTTAGTCGAAGAGGTAGAAATTAGGAAAACAAAATTATAACGGAGCCTTGATCTTGATGATCATTGTATTAACTTGAGTTGTGGTCGCAGGATAGTTAAATCTGGAACTTAGTGATAACGAATAGTTTTGAAACCTCTCATGAGACTTGGTCGAGTGATGAGTATAGTCATTCAATAGGGACTGGTCGGCCGTTTGAATGAACCTAAGTTATCAGTTCTATAAGTAAGTATTGGTGATAATCACGAGTGTATACCCGAAATAGTTATGAACCCATGGGAAACACAAACCATAGTTATTCTTTAATATTGACTCAACATCAGAATTTTGATACTTGCTTTTATTGTTGATTTTCTTTAGAATCCCCCTATTTTGAAGTAACTACCTTACAAGTTCAGTTACCGGCTATAATCCAGTCTCCCTATTCCCTGTGGGATCGACCCCAACCTCTAGTTGGGTTCTTTATTGACAACATCCGCTTCTCACTTCAGTAAGATGTGTGGTTTGAGCGTTATCATGTGGTTATTGATTTGCATCTTCAAGAGCTTAATAATCATTTTGATGTTGTAAGTAATGACTTCTCGGTATGGCTAGTTTAAATCCAGTTAATTCATTCAATAATTTTGATAAGAGCAAGATAATGAAGTTGGCTGAATATTATATGAATGAGTTTGATAGCAACAAGCTTCGGGATCTCAGTTGTCAGCTTGATAGTTTTATAGTTTATGCTCGTGGTTCTGACAAGAGGTTCTTCAACTTGAAGGGAATTAGTGACCTTGCTAAAGTATTGGTTAAATCAGATCTACATCAAACTTGGCCACTTATTTATTTGCTTATCAAGTTAACTCTCATTCTTCCTGTTGCTACTGCTTCTGTGGAACGAGCTTTCTCATCCATGAACTATATCAAAAATGAACTTCGTAACAGTATTGATGATGAGTTTTTGAATGGTTGTTTAGTTTGCTATGTAGAGCGAAAGATATTTGCAACTGTAAGCAATGATGCTATTATTCATTGTTTTCAACATATAAAAAGTCGTTGAGCACAATTATGACTTAAGACTAGAAGTCTCTTTTTGTAATGATAATATTACTAGTAGGTCATTGTGACTTGTGATTAGAAGTGGTTTTGGTGATGATAATATTAACTGTTATTTTATCATAATTTTTTTTTATTGATGTGTTCGAATAGCTATATTTTTATACTATGTGATTGCTAATAATTTTATATTAAAGAAATTAAGCACCTATGATCTTCAAATCCTGGATCCGCCACTGCGTATACACATAAGCTGGTAGTAATAATAATGGGAAGAATTAGCACTCTTCAATCACAAAAGGCAAAACCTGGAGAAAGAAAAACTAGAACAACTTAAATAAAATTAATTATAAAACAATAAATTTGGTTTAACAAAAGGGTTGAAACCTCAATTAGTACGCATAAAGAAACCATGGTCCAACAAAGTACCTATTCTGGCGAGGTATTAAGTATACAACAAAGTATTCAAAGTGCGCACTGTTATTTAAAAAAGAAGAGAAAAGAAAAAGTGCATTAGCCATGTTCCAAGTCGAACGAATTTTGGATAAAAATTGCTTAGGAATGAAGTTTGGAAAAAGCTTCCAGGAGGAACATAGTGCAATCTAATCTCTCTGCATCTGAATGAGAAACTACATCTGACAGATAAAGACATGAATGCATATTGTTTACTTAAAGTTCAAAAAGAAGTTAACAAAGAACTTTCAGAATAAAAAGCCATAGGGAACCCTTGAACCCAAAGCTTGATCATCACCTAACCTGACCAACCTTATCTTTTAAGCAATTATTTCATACCCAAAGATCCCAATTCATCAGTCTTTTTTTTTCCCTCATATAATATATTCTAAAGGACATTAAAAAATTTATTGATCACCAGAGAAAGACTCTTCTCAGGAGCTCCAGGCTTGTGCTCCCTCTAATTGGAAGCTAATCTTTTTATATGGGATCTGTTCAAACGCAAATTGGAATAAGAAGTTCAGCATTGCTCGAGACATCATGCGGATATTTGCTGCAAGAATTACAGGCATGTTCTCTTATTATAGTATACATCATAACGTTACTAAGTGCATTTGTTGACTAAAGGAACTTTTTCTCTGTTTGGTAAGATAGATGATTTGGGATGAAGTTGGAGAAGATCAGTTTGAGAGAGAAAAGGTTTTACTGGACATTGAACAGGAGTGCCTGGATGTTTACAGAAGGAAGGTTGACAATGCAAACATCTCCAGAGCTCGACTGCATCAAGAATTGGCAGATTCAGAGGCTGAGTTCACCCATCTCCTTTTGTTACTGGATGAAAGATCACTTCCTGGAAGGGTAACTTTCTGAATTCCTTGTCCAGCATCCTAAAAAAATTGTCTGCTAGGAAGCTATAAAACCAAGGATATGATGCTCAGAGGGTGAGATCACCTTCACATGCATGCAAATATATAGCAGAGTAATGAATCTATCGATAAATGTCATCAGCAAAATTGAAGCACTGAAATATATTTAAAAAATGTGCTATATGTTTCTTGCTACAACTATTTGAGTAATCACATATAAAAGAGCTAGTTTATCAGCTTCGACCCTCGTGATTCTTCCATTACCTGCTGCTGGTAACATGTACAAACATCTTCTTGTCAAATTAAAGAGAATGTGAGTTTTCAGTAATTGAGCTACACTTACCTTTGCAAATTCATTTCCACAAGTTGGAACTGAATCAAGAATGCTAATAAAACTAAAATCATACAAATAAACGAAAAAAGGAGGACAGATTTTACAGTCACAGGGAATGAATGAAAATGTATATGAGCTGATCATGAGCAACGGACTCTAAATCCATGCAATGTAACTTGCTTCTAGTGGCTCAATGGACATCAGCTCGTAAAGTATCCGAATGAAAATGTATATATTGACAAAAGCTCATGGTGAAAGGTGGACCAGTCTAAAAACCAACGTCAATGCGACAACAGATAGCCTTCCCCTTCCTTCCCTAACGAGGAGGGCGCACATACAGAGAGTATTACTATCTCTTGGCATCATGACATGACTATGACAGGATGTTAGCTAGATCAATGATATGAGATGATATACATGAATCATTAGATTTTCTTTTTTAAATATTGAAACACGTCATTAGATCTTTTGCATAAGAAATACTCAGTGATTCAACTTACATAAAGAGGAGATAATTTGTATTTGGCAGCCAGAAAAGATGACTGGAACACTAAAAGAACAGCTAGAGTCGATTGCACCTGCCCTGAGAGAGATGCGAATTAGAAAAGAAGAAAGGGTGAAACAATTCAGAGCTGTACAAGGACAAATTCAGAAGATTTCTGCTGAAATAGCAGGTCAATCAGAGTACAATGATTCATCATCAAATGTTTTAGTTAACGGGAATGATCTGTCACTAAAGAAACTAGAGGAGTACCAGAACGAGCTTCAGCGGCTTCAAAATGAGAAGGTACGAATGAGATACTTAACCTTTGTGCCTGGTACAATAGGTAAGATGCCATCAACTGAAAGGTTTTGAAATTTCTTGTTTACCCCTCTATCTTCTTCCCTTTTTTGTCCTTTTACTATTCTGTTCTTGCATCAAAGATTGAGAGACTTCAAAAGGTTGAAAACTACATTAGCATGATCCGGAGCTTAGCAGCAATGCTGGGAACAGATTCTTCTTTGATCATTACAAAGGTTCATCCAAGCCTGAATGAGTTATCTGGACTGTCAAAAAACATTAGTGACAGTATATTGGAAAAACTTGGCAGCACAGTTCGGTCATTAGAAGCAGATAAGAAAACACGGATTGAAAAGGTAATCTCATCATCTCTACACATTCCTTATCTAAAAACAAGTATGCTCTGATTCAGTACATGTAGTAAACAAGTCATGACAATTGCAGATTTAGTAGCAGGAAGCCACTGACCTAGCAAATTGTAAAAGAAACATAATTAAAGTGGGGAGAATACTGTCTTTTATTTGTTTTAAAGTTACAGGCATAAGGATCAATAAAATCAGCAAAATTACTGTCCTCACTGTGCTGTGCTTGTTTGTAGCTTCACCAACTAGGGAAAGCATTGACAAACTTGTGGAATCTCATGGACACACCCCAGAAAGACCGTGTAAGGTTCTTCAATGTCACTGCTTTGATATCATTGCCATCAGAAGATATCTCCACTCCTGGAAGCCTTACTCTGGACATAATACAGCAGGTCACTGTCTTTATAACTATAAATTATTTATCCTTCAGTATTACGAGGTAAGAGTTTGAATTTTTTATAAAATTCTAAGGCTGAGACAGAAGTCAGGAGACTGGATCAGCTGAAAGCAAGCAAGATGAATGAGCTTTTCCTTAGAAAACAAATAGATCTTGAGGAGATTTGCAAGAGATCCCACATGGAAATTCCCTCACAGCTAGAGATGGAAAGTATTATGAAACTAATGAACTCTGGTTGGTCCAATTTAAGTGTTCCATTTTTTAATTATTAAGGTGACATACTGTTTTAGAAATTGAAACTGACCAAAACCTCCAAAAGGGGAGATTGACCATGCTGATCTCCTCACAAGCATGAATAAGCAGATAACACAAGCACAAGAAGAGGCATCTAGCAGGAAGGCTATAATGGAGAAGGTAGAAAAATGGATATTAGCTCGTGATGAGGAGCGATGGTTGGAAGAGTATAGCAGGGTCAGTTCCTTCACCTATGAGACTAAGAGCCCGTTTGGTTTAGCTGGAAAAAAATGGCTTTTAAACATAAGTGCTTAAAGCACTTTTTAAGTGCTGAAACTTATTTTATAAATAAGCAGTTATGTGTTTAGATAAAAGTGCTGAAGTTGAAAAAAAGTTATTGATGTGTTTGGTACATAATTGCTGTTAAGCAGTTTGGGTCAAATGATTGAAATGCCCTTAAAGCTGTTAACACTATAAAAAGCGAATTACTATGATATTTTTATTAAAAAGTGCTTATAAGCTAAACCAAACACCCTCTAAGTAGCCCATTCACTTTTTTTTCATCACCTGTCTTCATCTTAAACACCTATATTTTCAGGACGACAACCGGTATTCTGTGAGCAGAGGTGCTCACAAGAATTTGAGAAGAGCAGAACGGGCCAGAGTCATGGTTAACAAAATACCAGGTATCAAAATATTTCTTTCAATGGCTTGCCATCTCCAAAATCAGCCTAGTAATGGGCAGCCATAAAGCCTTTATAGTGTCTTAAACAACAACTACCTGTTGAATGAAAAGAATCACTTAACCAAATTGTGCTTCTACAAGTTTGACAGATCCATTATGTGTTCTCGAATAAAAGCTGAAAACTTGATTTTAGTCTTCATCAAGGATTTGTTCATTTTGTTGCCTTCTTTTTTAATTTTATTTGCAGCTTTGGTGGATATGCTGATAGCCAAGACTAAAAGCTGGGAAGAAGAAAGAAAGAAACCTTTTCTATATGATGAGGTAAGAACTTAGTAACTCAAATCCCCAAATATAATACTTTTTATTGGTTAGCACGAAGAATTACTCGCAGTTACATAAAGTATTGGGCTGACATCTATCATTTGAAGTTAAGAGAAGCTGACTTGGATTTATCCATGGTCTTTTTAAGTTTTTATCCCATTAGACAATACAGAAGCTAATGCTGATAGTATAAAACACAATGATTGTTCAGTAACATCTTCAACCCTAGTCTACTTCATCAATTATATATACGCCTTTGCATACGTGAGAAAAGAGAGGGAGGGGATCCCTTATCTAGTGAGAATATAGACGATCTTTTTGGTAAAGACCAAGAAACGGCCTACAAAAAGTACGCCTGTTTTCTAACATTTTCTAAATGTGAAAAGAATCAATTAGAAGCATTGGAAAAAGTACCAGAAGTAGAATCAAATATTAGCATCTTAATGAACTAACTATAGGCCACACTAACCATGTTGGGTTCAAAAGAAATAACGAAGTAATTTGGTCGGAAACTACTGACGCAATGAAAAAGATTGCAGAATTTAGTTGAATATATTTTCAGAAAAAGGTGAAATAAGAGATGATGTTACTAAATGCGACTATTTATAGGACATGTTCACCAACAGAACATAACATCAACTTAAGACTCAAATGCTACTAGGGAGGACCAGCAACAACAAGCCCTAGAAAAAGATGATATAAACAATATTGCCCTTTAATTTGGTGTTTCAACCAGAGACATAGGGAAGGCGGAGGGATCTTTTCTTAACCTTGAATAACTAGATGAAGGTTAGCTACCAGAATTAAAGTGACCTGGCCATATTCTAATTGCTGGGAAGCTGAATGCAGTAGAATTGAACTCTGAGAAAGCAACGGTAGTATACCGCTTGCCCTCTGATTATAGGTTAATTCAGCTATTACCTAGTCATCTACTTACATACCAGAAGTGCCTGACCCCCAGGTACCGCTGTTTGGAATGTTGGAAGAGTATAATTTGCTAAGGAAAGAAAGAGATGAAGAGAAACAAAGACAACGGGTAAGCACCACGAAACATATAAAGAATTACCTTTGTTATTCACAGTTTCAATTTGTCTGCCTCTATGTACATTATTCAACTTCCAATCTTTTCAGTAACAACAAAATCTCAATCCCAAGCTAGTTGGAACATTTCCAATCTATCCAACATTCACATAAAATAAATGAACAATAAATACCTCAACTTAATCATTACCTCCTTTTACATGACGTAATGTTGCTCTTGCAGGAAAAGAAGAAAGCCCAGAATCAGGTGCCGGTTGGGCTGGAAAATCTCTTTGTCCTAAGGCCAAGCACCAGCAGCAAACGTCTTTCAGATAGAAGCCTAAATGGAGGGTTCAACAATGCTACACCAGTGAATAGAAGGTCTTCCTTGGGTATACAACAGCTGGGATCAACTCCCATTAACACACCACATCAAAGCATTTCTTTGTTAAAGGAAGCAAAGAAAGAACACCACAAAAAGATCCTCTCCCCTAGTCGCTTTGCTTTTTATCCAGGAGATGATTCAGCTTCAGTAGTCTCATCATTTTCAGGCCCCATTTCACCTTAGAGTTGTGTGTGTAATATATTGAATGTACTTGACTTCACTAATTTGATAAATTCAGATATAATTCCTTAATAGGAAGGTAAAATCATGCAAAAGATAATTTACATTGTCTAGGCTTTCTATAACGGTGTCATCTTATTCAAAAGGACACAGCAGGGGCAGTTTTCTGCCGAGTATGTGCAAACAAAAGCCCAAGTAGAGTGTCTTGTTTCCTTGTTACAAGCATCAATACATTCACTCTTTGTTTGTTTTTGTTCAAAGGCTACTTTGTTAATCCTGTTATGCACATTTCTTAGAGCAAGCACATAAAGATGATCTTACACAATATGCATCATGCAAAGGAATTACTGCATTTTGGTTTCTTCGCCATGAGATAATTTCAGAAAGATCACAAAAGCCTGTAATCTGTATCTTATAACCATGAGCAGCATAAGTATCAATGAACAACCCACCTTCTTTGGGAGATTTTACTTTGAAAATGTAAAAGCATAAGAAATTTTTATTGATATTGATGAAGTGGAATTTACAACATTTTCACCTGAATTTAGGGAGATTTAAGTCAGGCAAACAGCTATTGTATGCCAATGGATTAAACTGCAATCATTCATCAAACAAGAATGCAATTAAAACATTTGGCTCTTTCAGCCTTAAAAGAGTTCAATTTAGTCTAGACCTTCGCTTTGAGAGACAAGCACTACATCTAGGTAAGCACTTACATAAGTAATTTAATGATGGCTACAGGTTATCTTTATTGTTCTGGAAGGTGAAATATTCCATGGAGAAGTGCAACATAGAACAAAAAGTAACGAAGGTGAAACAGAGTTTGCAGCATCAGTCTAGAATGTCATTAGAAGGCATTGTTAAATGGGATACATGAACGTCTTAGAGTTCTAACATGAACCTCATTTTACAAGGAACTCATTCTACTTTCAAATCCCCGAAATAAGTTCTGGATGCTCATGTATGGATCATTATGTGAAGGCATACTCTAATTATCTAATCAAATCAAAACGCATGCAGTGCCTCTGGTCCTCCCCGTGTTGATTGTATTAATTCCATCTAGAGAAACATCAAGGGAGCTTAGAAAAACATCAAGGGAGCTCACATGAACAGTTTATATTCATACACAGTTCACACCCAAGGATGAAGTGATAACCAGTAACTTAATGTCTCAAAATCATAGATCGGCCTTTGGCAATGCATAATAAAAAATCTAGAGAAAATAACAATTTCTCTACAAATTATAATCACAAGCTCTACTCTGAATGTGAATAACTGTTTCACACAACAACATACCCAGTATAACCCCACTTTTGGGGTCTGGGGAATCGTTTCACACAACCATTTGAAATAGTATGTAAACACCGAGGTTTAAGTGCAGTTCTGAAAGAATGCCTCGATCCTTCGAGTTCCGGAAGGAAGTGGCTTGTCTGTGGATAATCGAGGACGACTTTGAACCTTCGGAGACCGATCGGACGGCTGTGAAGGCATGGGAAGCGAGTCGAGAAGGAAATCGCTCGTAGGTTGATGCCTTTTTACGGCAACTCTTAAATGCTCGAGCTTTATGGTTTTTCTCTTCTTCTCCAACGCGACTTGTGCAGATTTTTCAGCTAAGAATTCGAGGAAAAGCTCGGTGGAGCTAGCGATGAGATGTAGGGCATCTGAATTTACCTTGTTGATGTCCTGGTCCAGTTTGATGATTTTCTTCACTCGGCCTACCGGAATCTGAAGTTGGTGCGCTTCTCCAGCTGCGGCAGCGGAATTTCCTTCTTGATCCTCTGCGGCCATTGTGCCGAAAACTCTGCTCGTCGAAGAGAAGTGAAGTCGACGTTGAATTTTAAGGCTTCTGATTTTGGCGGGAATGAGCTTTTGCCTTGGCGCCCCTTCGAGGTTTCGGGAAAATGAGTGAATTCCTTTTGTGCCATTTAGGGTTTAAAATTGGAAAAATTACATAAATTTATAAGACATTTAATTACTTGATATGCCAACACTTTATTTTATTTATCAAAACAAAATTTTAACTACAAAAGTATCGGAATACAAATTTAATATAAAATACCATAAATTTTTAAATACTAGCATTATATTCAGTAGTTTGTGATAACTCCTATTTTTAGCAATTAATTCTTTAAAAGAAGTAATAATTTTACTTTTATCCATAAATTAAAGATTATTTTTTGGAAAAACAATATAAATATATAGTTATAGAGTAATAATTACAAGAAATATCAATGGTTTCATGTTTTCAAATATAGCAAAAAGCTATTTACCTAAACTATCAAATTTGATTAAAAAAAATTATGGCTATTTAAAAATCTCACAAATCACGCCTATACATAAAATGTTGCATTCCATATATTTTTCAGTTATTGTCAGAACCAAAAAAAGCTATTGCGCTACTACGCATTTTTTAATTTTTTTTTCGCGATCGCACAAGTATTTCTTCATTGTTCATACTTATTGCCACTATTGCGCATTTTCAAATCAAATTGCGCGGTCGCGTAGCTAATTTAAGACAAGCCAATTTTTTTGTCCTCTCTTTTAATATTTATTTATAACTCCGTGTTTCTTTGTTGGGTTAATCGTTGATAATTTGTTTACATATTGGTATATCTTGTTTGTTAAAATTTGATTTTAGAGTTGTTTATTGCATATGTTTATAGTTTGAATTTATAATTTGTTTAGAATTTGGTATTAAATATTTTTTTTAAATGGCATTTTTATTTTTTTATCTTATGTTGATTTGTTTTTTGAGCTTTTATATAATGTAATATTGTTATCAATATTAGTGGTTCAATTGTTTGCAAAATGGTTAGAAATTGATAATACAATATTTTAAAAATAAATAAATTTTATTTTATGAATCCGTATTTTGTTTGTTGATTTATTGATTGACAAGTTGATTATATATTGGTATAGATTATGGTTAATATTTTGATTTTCAAGTTATTTACTGTTATATTTTTTATTTGTATTATAATTGAGATTTATAAATGTTTAGAAATTGGTATTGAATGTCTAGATCCTTCAAACCAACTTATCAACATAAACTAACATTATATAAACCCCCAAAATATACCAACATATCAACATAAGACAAAAAAAATTAAAAAATATGGATAAAAATATTTAAAATCAATTTCTACACATTAATAAATCTCAACTATAATAC
>JACEIK010000172.1:460157-474125 GCA_018107945.1 Datura stramonium | reverse complement strand
TGACTCCAGATTCGGGGAAATTTCCATTTTTCTTCAGGGGCATTTGGTAAACTCCTGTGCTTTTAACTTTTAAACTACATCATTTTGTGTATTGTTTGGGATGCTTTTAAGGGTTCCTACAAGTCTAAACCCTTATTCTCTCAAGGTATCTCTCAAGGTATCTCTCAAGCTCTTATTCTTCCTTTCCTCTCAAGATTCAAGAACTTCACCAAGGTGTTCATCAAGCTTCAAGGGAAATTTTGAGCTGGGTTTCTCTACCAAGTTTGCGGGTTTTTCAACAAGGATATTCTTCCATCCTTGTGCCCCAAAATATTTTTAATTAAAATGCCCAATTTCTACTATTCTCCTACAACCCTTTAAATTCCAAGATCTATTGTGATTATGAGATAAGTACGATGTAAAATGATTGGGTTACCTTGAATTATCTATTGGGTGATGAAAATGTGTGGAGTTAAGAAATATTTCTCATGAATGATTTGAGATTTAAATACGACTTTGTCATGGTTCATTCGACTCCACACATAATTCGTGCCACGATACGAACTTAGGCCCAGATCTAGACACGGAACCTAGAACCATAAATGGCTCCAAGTCAATTCATGGCATGAACATGACAATATGTGGAAAAAACTAATATATGAAATAACGTAAGTCTTAATATTTAGTAACATCTGAACAACGGAATATCAAATACTAATCCGAAGCTAAATACATACTATGTCTAATAAGCCTCTACATGTTGACGAGCTGATGGGACAAGACCCCCAACTAGCTCACTAATAGAGTGAAACTGAATGATGCTAACAACAAGCTGACTAAAGGTCCTTGAAGAATGAATACTCACCAACAAGCTAGATGTACGAAACTCTGAGAAATGGCTGGCGGTGGGACTGAGCCTGAACGTCCTTGCGTGTATCATAAAATGATACAACATAGAGCATCTGATCAGTACATGGAATATACCTAGTATGCAAGGTAAATAAAACCGCTAAGTAATAAGACTGAAATCATGCATATGATAAAACATTTCATCATAAGCTTCTGAGAATAGGGCTTGCATGTTATTAACTAAAAACATGATTAAACATAACTGAATCTCAAAACTTAATTGAATGACCTAAAGCTGAAAAATAACCATTATAAAATAAAACTAAACATTGGGTCAAACCTGTTGAAAACATAATATCATAACTGATGAACATGCATAACTAAAATCATGAGGAATAATGGGAGACTCGTCATTAACAAACATTACCACGATACAACTTACATTGTCTGGACAATTTCACTCAAGTGGGCAGATCCGTCCAAAACCTTGTCAGGGCTAAGGGCGCTACCATGATATCGATATAAAGCTAAAGGCCCCTTGCGGGCAAGGGAATCTCACAAGGGAGGTCCCAAGGAGTCTAAACATACCTACGTTGGCACGTAGTTCTGAGGCACAGGGTTATCTGAACCCTTAGCCTACTCGGTGCTAGACAATACTACTATAAATATGCATATGCTCTCCATCATTCTTTTAACGATGATGAACCATCGTCTTTCAAATAAGATGATCATAACATTACATACATAATTTGAAAACATGAGGAGCTTTTTGTCAAACCATACCACAAGTTGAAAAAGTGGGAGTCTAGACTCCAAAACCATGTGGTAAGCTAATATCATGAATTTTAAAGTAAATCATGAAACATACTTTATCATATGGGCTTGCCCAAACGTAAAAATGCTTTGAAATAGACTTAATAGTCGAAAATCATGGATATAGACATGGGTAGTTCAAAATCATATTTTCACCATAGAAATCTTATCATGCTAGAAAACAGAGATCATGATCTCAACTCTTCATGAACTTGCATAATTTGGCATCATATTCTTAAAACTTTGAAATCATAATTTGTAATTGAAATCATTATAAAACATGCCCATGAATCTCAAAACAACATTAGAAATATGAATACAATTGACCCATGATAGGCACATAGAGAATTTCATCAATTGAGTTGAAACCCCATGGAACCCATCAAACTTGAATTTCATGAATTGAGAAAGGGAATTTGGCATTTGAGTGAAGAGAAACTCCCATTCATAACCCTACATACCAGGGTACTTTGATTTCACAACCTTCCTTGAAAACCTAAGTGAATTGAGTAATAACTAAGGAATCTTCAAGCTTGATCTCCAATGAACTCCTTTATCTTGCATACATGGAATGGGAAGCCTTAGGATAGGCTAAGCACTCTTAAATCCCTCCTAATTGAGCTTAAAACGACGTAGTTTAGGACCTAGAGGTTTAGGAATTATAAAAACACCCTTACTAAAATGTAGGAAAATTGCACTTTGCCAGTCACCACGAGTGACATCACGACTCGTGGTGCACACGATGACTCCTGGTGTCCAAGTCATGAAGCCCACTAGAATAAAGTCCCACTCTGAAACACTGGCTAGAAAACTACTCACTTCATGAGTCGTGAGTCACGCCATGACTCGTGACTCCTCTCGTGCCATCTCCGGGAAGATCAAATCTTGCATCATCGACCACCTTGACCACAACTCACTTTACGAGTCATTAGCCAAACCACAACTTGTTACTGCCATTCGTGGTCACCATTGACCATGAGTTCCTGCCAAACCTTCTCCACTTCACAACTCGTGAAGTCTCCTCGTGAGTCACTAGACTACTCATCTTGTGACCCGGTGCAATATTTCCTGTTTTCTCTGCTTAGACCCTTGGGTTTGATCTTAGGGTCTTTCAGGGTATAACAGTATCTCTCCCTTGGAAACATTTATCGCGATTGTGGATAAACATACTGAAAGGCTAGCGAATGGAACTGTTACCCAAAAAATGAACATTTGAAGCTGAAACTGATGGGGTGACCACTCAGAACTGAAATACATGACTGAACTTAATTCATGAATCAAACACACATGCACTGGCATGAAAGGAACTGGTACACATGAACTGAACACAAAGTTTAATAAAGTACTAAGGAGGAAACTGATACCTCAAGCTAGAACTGAGTTGGGAGGGAAAAGATGTGGGTATTTAGCCATCATATATCTGCCTCGCCTTCCCACGTAGCACCCTCAGTATGCTAATTTCTCCACAAGACCTTTACTGAAGCTACTTCTTTTTTCTTAGCTTCTTAACCTGACGATCAAGGATCTCAATTGAACCTCTTCATAACTAAGGCTATCCTTCACACCTAMACTCTCCACTAGAACAATCAAAGTCGGGTCACCCATGTACTTCTTCAAGAGCGATACATAGAAAACTGGATGTAYTGAAGCCAATTTTGAGGGCAACTCCAACTCATAGGCTACCTTGCCAATACGTCTCATAATCCTGTAYGGGTCAACATAATGAGGACTAAGTTTYCCCTTCTTTCTGAATTTCATCACTCCCTYTATGGGAGACACTTTCAGAAACACTCAATCATCAACTTCAAACTCAAGTTCTCTCCTCCTCGCATCCACATAGGACTTTTGACGACTCTGAGCTATTTTCAACCTTTCCCTTATGAGTTGGACTTTATTCATAGCCTCATGAGCCAAATTTGTCCCTATCAACATAGCTTCACCAACTTCCAACAAACCAATAGGCGATCAATACCACCGCCCATAAAGAGCTTCAAACATAGCCATCTAGATGCTGGGATGGTAGCTGTTGTTATATGCAAACTTAATGAGAGGTAAATGATCATCCCAACTATCCTTACAGTCAATGACACATTCTCTCAACATATCCTCAAGAGCATGAATGGTGCGCTCAGCATGACCATCTATCTGTGGGTGAAAAGTTGTGCTAAGCTTGACCTGAGTATCGAGTCCCTTCTGAAACGACCTCCAAAATTAGGAGGTACACTAAGTACCTCTATCTGATATGATGGAAAAAGGAACTCCATGCAACCAAACTAACTCCTGAATATACAATTTGGCATAATCCTACGCTGAATTAGTAGTTTTGACTGGTATAAAATGGGCTGCTTTGAGTCATACTGTCAACGAGTACGAGGAAACGCTATAATAAAGTTCATGTTGATCTCTTCCTACATCCAAGAAGGGATACTGATGTCTTGTAGCACACGTCCAGGTCTTTGATGCTCAACTTTCACTTTCTGACAATTGGGACATTCAGCCACAAACTCTGCTATGTCCTTATTCATGCCACTCTACCAATAGACTTCCTGTTGGTCATGGTACATCTTGGTAGAACCTGGATGTATAGAATATCAGTAACCATGTGCCTCCTACAACATCCGATCTCTCAAATCATTAACACCCGCAACACACAAATGACCTTTATCTCAAAGTACAACATCTCCCCCTTGGGAGAAGACCTCAACCTTCTAATTCTGAACCGCTTCCTTCAACTTTGCTAAAATAGGATCTTCGTCTTGCCTAGCCTTGAACTCAGTCACCAAAAAGGATTCTGAGCTAGTCTGAATAATGACACCACCATTTGTCGAATCAATAAGGCGAACTCCTAATTGTGCAGGCCGATGCACACCCTCCAACAACTTTTTCCTCCCCTCATCTATATGAGACACACTCTCCATAGAAAGTTTGCTAAGAGCATCTGCCACCACATTAGCCTTGCCTGGATGATAAAGGACACTCATATCATAATCTTTAAGAAGCTCCAACCACCTTCTTGTTTGCAATTTCAAATCCTTCTTGGTAAAAACGTACTGTAGGCTCTTGTGGTCCGTAAAACATCCACATGGACCCTGTACAGATAGTGTCCCCAAATCTTCAAGGCGAATACTACCACTACTAATTCAAGGTCGTGAGTCATATAGTTCTTCTCATGGACCTTAAACTGCCTAGAAGAATAGGCTATAACCTTACTGTACTGGATCAGTACACAGCCAAGGTCGATCCTTGAGCCGTCACAATGTACCACAAACCCATCGGTACCCTCAGGTAGGGTCAACACTGGTGCTAGGTGAGTCGAGTCTTCAACTCTTGAAAGCTCTTATCATAGGCCTCTGGCCATTGAAAATTCAATTTCTTTTGGGTCAACTTAGTCAACGGTGCTGCAATGGATGAAAATCCTTTAATAAACCTCCAATAGTAGCCAGCTAAACCCAAGAAACTCCTGATATCTGAAGGACTAACTGGTCTATGCAAATTCTTCACAACTTCTATCTTTTGAGAGTCCACCTGCACACCTTTACTTGACACCACATAACCTAAAATTGTTACTGAGTTCAGCCAAAACTCACAGTTGCTGAATTTAGCAAATAGTTGGCGATCCTTAAGAGTCTGCAACACCATCCTCAAATGAAAGGCATGCTCCTCCTCGCTCCGAGAGTATATGAGAAAGTCATCTATGAACACAATCATGAACATTTATAATTATGGGTTAAACACCCTGTTCATCAAATCCATAAAAGCTGGATGAGCATTTGTTTGTCCAAAAGACATAACTACAAACTCATAGTGACCATACTAAGTCTTGGAAGTTGTTTTCGGGATGTCACTCTCTCTAACCCTGAGCTAATGATATCCGAATTTGAGGTCTATCTTTGAAAAACACTTGGTTCCCTAAAGCTGGTAAAAAAAGTCATCAATTCTGGGGAGGAGATACTTGTTCTTGATTGTGACCTTGTTCAACTTCGGATAGTCAATGGACATGCGAAGGGAACCATCCTTCTTTCGGAAAAAGAGAACTGGGACACCCCACGGGGATATGCTAGGTTTGATAAAACCCTTGTCTAAGAGATCCTTCAACTTCTCCTTTAACTCCTTTAGCTCAGCTGGAGACATTCTATAAGGAGGAATAGATATAGGCTGCATATCGGGAAGAAGGACAATACCAATGTCAATCTCTGCTCAGGAGGGACTCCCGATAGATCATCTGGAAACTCCTCTGGATAGTCACACATTATAGGAATTGACTAAATAACCTGGGTCTCGGACGTGGCATCCTTAACCCGAACTAGATGGTACACGCAACCCTTAGAGATCATATTTTTGTCCTTAATATAGGAAATAAAGCAACCTACAGGCACAACTAAACTACCCTTCCACTCTAGAACTGGCACACTTGGAAACCAAAACTCCACTGCATGGGTTCTACAATTTACTGAGGTGTAACATGCATGTAGCCAATCCATTCCAAAGATGACATCAAAATCTTTCATGGCTAACTCTACTAAGTCTGGTAAGGTGACTTTTTGAAGGACTGTGATAGGAAAATTTTTGTACACCCGATGAGCTATAACTGAATCACCGACTAGAGTAGAGACTAAGAAGGGTTATGATAGGATTTTGGGACTAACTCTGAAACTACTAGAAAACTAAGGCGTCACAAAAAGATAAAGTAGACCCTGGATCTAACAATGCATATACATCAAGGTAAAATACTCATAACATACTAGTGACTACATCTGGAGAGACCTCATGCTCCTGAAAAGATGCGAGGGAATAAAACCTATTCTAACGCTGAGCACCACCTGCACTAGTGGAGGCATCCTGCTGAGTTGAGCATGCTGGTGGAGCTGCTGAACTAGTGCCTGGGTCTTGGCTTCTACCATTGCCATGCCTGGTTGCTGGACAATCTTTAAGCATATGTTCGGGCTTTCCACACCCAATACATGCACTTATACCTACTAAGCACTAACCAATGTACCTCCTACCACACCTATCACAACTTCGAATGCTGGGCTCTATGGGTTTGCTCCCCTTACCTTGAGAGCCTGATGCTCATCCCCTCTAATCGCGCCTAGATCGGGATGGAACACTTGCTGCTGACAGTGTTGGGGCTGATGATCTCTAGTGGGACTGATGATGATGCCCACCACCAGGCCTCTGCTAGGAGAACCTAAAACGTCGGTCTTGGGCCTCTTGGCCCCTCTCTCTTTCATTCACTTGCACCACTTTTATTTTTTAGGCGTACAGGATCAACCGTGAGAAGTCAATATCCTGATGATGCATAGTGGTCCTGCAATCCTTTACCAAGTAGTCTACTATCCCACGCACGAACCTCTCACTTGAGCCCTCTGATCAGCCACCATCTCTGGTGCATATTGGGATAAATGGGTGAACTCTAAAGCATACTTCTGGACTATCATGTTGTTTTGTCTAGGGCTCAAAAACTTTGCCGCCATGATCTCCCTCATCTCTCAGGGAAAGAATCGGTCCAGGGACGTGGTGAGAAACCCATACCAACCAATGGGACCCACTCCAACTCCCCTTCTATCCTTCCACTGTCTGATCCAGATATGAGAAACTCCTTTCAACTGATAAGAGGCTAGATCTGCATACTCCTCCCCTGTCACTCCCACAATCTGGGTGATCTTCTAGATCTCATCAATAAACTCATATGGATCTTCTTCAACTCATGATCCAAGGAACAAAGGAGGATTCATTCTGAGGAAGTCCCTTACCCTAGCCGCTACTAAGTTCCTATTTTAGGGAACATGAGCCACCACCTGCTTATTGATCTGAGTGGTCAATGCCTACCACAACATTTGGATGGTTTCCCTCAACTCAGCATGAGCAACCTGCTCAGGCACATGATCCTCGGGGGATGGTGGGGCTTGCAGGTGCCCATCTCCATTGCCATTCTCATGGCCATTTTCATTCCCGTTCCTTCTTCCGTTAACTGGGCGAGGAGACAAGATTCTGCAAACGCGTATAACACGAGTTAGAAGGATAGAAAGACATTTCATCGCATGACATGGATAATGAAAGAAGGGAAATTTCCTACACATTTCTTACCCTCTTCATCAGAACTGTGGCGCGCTTCACACCCATTAAAAAGACTCTACTTAACGTGACTTTGAGACACCCTAGGACACTTCAAAACCTAATGCTATGATATCAACTTTTTCACGACCCGAACTTAGGCTCGGATCTATAGACGGAACCTAGAACCATAAATGGCTCCAAGTTGACCCATGGCATGAACATGACCACTAAAACACAACATAAATAATGCAAAAAAAAACTAACATTTGAAATAGCGAAAGTCTGAATATTTAATAACATTTGAACAATGGAATATCAAACACTAATCCGAAGCTGAACACATACTATGTCTGATAAGCCTCTACATGTTGACGAGCTGATAGGACAAGACTCCCAACTAGCTTACTAATAGACTGAAACTGAAAGATGCTAACAACAAGATGACTAAAGGTCCTTGAAGAATGAGGACTCACCAACAAGTTGGATGTACTAAACTCTAAGAACTGGCTAGCAGCGGGACTGAGCTTGATCATCTGAGCTTGTATCATAAAATGATATAGCATAGAGTATGTGTGCAATACTTGAAATGTACGAAGTATGTGAGGTAAATAAAATAACTAAGTAAATAAGACTGAAATCATACATATCATAAAACATTTCATCATAAGATTATGAGAGTAGGGCTTGCATGCTATTTACTGAAAACATGATTAAACATAACTAAATCTCATAACTGAATTGAATGACCCAAAGCTGAAAAAGTGACCATCATAAGTAAAACTAACCATTGGGTCAGATCTGCTGAAAACATAATATCATAATTGATGAACATGCATAACTGAAATCATGACAAATAATGGGAGACTCATCATATAACGACATTACCATGATAAAACTTACGTGGTCCCAACTATTACACTCAAGTGGGTAGAGCCGTCCAAAGCCTTGCTAGGGCTAAGGGCGCTACCATAATATTGATATCAAGATGAAGGCCCCTTGGGGGCAGGGGAAGCTCACAAGGAAGGTCCCAATGAATCTGAACATACTTACATTAGCACATAGTTTTGTGGCACGGGGTTATCTGAGCCCTTAGCCTACTCGGTGCTACACACTACTCYCAAAAACATGCATATTCTCTCCATCATTTTTTAATGAAGYTGAACCATAGTCTTTCAAYGAAGCTGATGTAACATTACATASATAATCTGAACACTTAAACATGAGAAACCTTGGATCAAACCATGCCACAMGCAGAAAAGGTGGTAAGCTAATATCATGAATTTTAAAGTAAATCATGAAACATACTTGATCATATAGGCTTGCCCAAACTTAAACATGCTTCCAAATAGACTTGATAGTTGAAAATCATGGATATAGACATTGGTAGTTCAAAATGATACTTTCACCATAGACATCTTATCATGATTGAAAACATAGATCATGATCTCAACTCTTCATGAACATGTATAATTAGGCATCATATTCTTAAAACTTTGAAATCATAATTTGTAATTGAAATCATAACAAAACATGCCCATGAATCTTAAAAAAACATTATAAAAATGAATAGAATTGACCCATGATAGACACAGACAATTTCATCAATTGACTTGAAACCCCTTGGAACCATCAAACTTGAATTTCATGAATTGAGAAGGGAATTAGGCATGAAAGTAAAGAGAAACTCCCATTCATAACCCTAAATAAATGGATACTTTGATTTCATAACCTTCTTTGAATACCCAAGGGAATTGTTATACCCTGGGAGCCCAAGAATCAGACTCGGGAGTTCAAACAGGAAAAACTAGAATTTTTGCACCAAGTCAAAGAATGAGTCATTCTGTGACTCGTGATGATGGACCACGAGTCGTTGGGTGACTCGTGGTGAGGGACTGGGGCCAAGTTGGAAGATGGAAATTTATGTCACCATGGGCCTTGCCATGAGTTGTGGTCAGTACTCACGACTCGTGGAGTCAGCTGTGGTAAAGGGAAATGGGTAAAGGAAGTTGGGTCGGCAATGTACTTAACGGAAGCTGACCACGACTCATTGGTTGAAGTAACGAGTCGTGGTGAGAGTCGTAGGAAGAGATGAGTGAGAAATGAAGGAGTTGGGCAGTGTACTCAATGAAAGGTGACCACAAGTCGTGGTCACCCCTGACAAATCGTGAAGTGACCCATTACGAGCCCAGGAGACAAGGTAAGACAGTGTACATTAAGATCCAAGTAACGAGTCATGGCCAGTGAGGACGAGTCGTCAGGTCGTCCATTAGGACCACCTGACAATCTTTTCCAATGAAATTAGTAAGGGTCTTTTCGTAATTCCAAGGTTCCTAATGCCTAAACTACATGGTTTTATGTATTATTCTGAGCATTTTAAGATGGGTTAAGTCCCTATTTCATATTTCATTCCAATGCATGTATCCTAAGAGAATTCTAGAGAGATCAAGCTTATATTCAATCTTTTCCCTACCAATCTTCCATTGGGCATTCGAGAACTTGGAAATCTAATCTCACCAAGGTATGTAAGGTTCCAAATGTGTGTTTTCGTTCACACCCATGTCCATTCTCTATAAATTCATGAAAATCTATCAAAAATCTTATGGGTTTTTTAGTTTAATTTTGTGAAAAACTAATGAATGGCTAATAAATTTTTGTGATTTACGACATCTATCATATTTTATGGATTTAGATCAGATTTTACTATTAATTTTGATTATCAATTCCTTGATTTCAATTTCTACTAAATCAAGCCTAATTATGCATGATCTATAATGAATCGATTTATGATGTACTCTTTAATTATTGATATTTACCAACCCAACACGATTTATGATTTGAATTATGAATTTATGCAATTACCCATCAGGATTTGATGATTTTCAAGCTATATACATGATTTGCAAGCATGTATGGATCTTATGATTTATAAATTATGTTTTTGGCCGACTCACGGGCCTTGATTCATGGAAAGTCCATGTACTTACAAGAAATTTTATGGTTATCATGATTTAAATAGTCCATGAACTCATGCATGATATACTATAAGCACTATATATGTTTTGGAAGTAGTATCGAACACCGAGTAGGTTCGTGGCCCAGGTTCTGCCCCGTATCTCATAAACTACGTGCCACCATAGGAATGTTGGGACCTACTTTGTGACTGTCCCAGGACCAAATGGCCATTTTCATGTGTGGTCACGCTTTTCATGGTTATACCCTTGGCAAGGTACAAACACCCTCCCACTAGGGTCACAAGTCGGGCTTCATGTGTGCTCATATGGGGTATGTCAGTTAAGAGAATCTCCCACTATTCCTCACGATTTATGCATGTTTATGATTATGTATATTGGCTCATGTAATGTTGAATAAAGCTTTTCTCTTATGACTATGATTACGATTGTATTACTAATGTTTTGAAAACCTTAAGCCTTATGTTATATCATGATATATATGTTATGAGCGTGTTCTCATATTCTTGTGATCATTAATGAGTTTTTATATATTTTCAATGTCCGTTTTACTTACCTTGCATACTCGGTAAATTCCATGTACTCACTGCATACTTTCTATGCCATATCGTCTTATGATACAGGTTTCAGCTCTCAGGCTCATCCTCATATCTAGACCCCCTTCATAGTGTACTTTCATCTTACTAGTGAGTCCTCATGTTCCGAGGGTCGTTTGACAGGCATTCATGCTACTTTATGTCTCAGTACTTGCCGGGTTAGTTGGGGGTGTTTTCCCATCAACTAATCGTATGTAGTATAGGCTTTCAGATAGTGTGTAGTACTCAACCTGTGTATATCTAGTGATTTTGTATGTCATGATGTGGTATGTCACGTTTACATTTCCTCTATGTTTTATGTTTAGTCTTCCACTTAATGTGAATGAAGTTAGATATGCTTATTCCATGGGTCAATTTGGGGCCTCTTGGGGATCCTTGTCCTGCGTTTATGATTCGAGTGTACTCTCGGGTGGTGAAAAACTTGGTATCAAAGCAATAGATTTGAAGTATCCTAGGGGTTCTAAAAGCCGCGTTAAGTAGAATCTTTTTCATGGGTGTGAAGTGTGTCACACTTATGATGAAGAGGCTACGAGACATTTAGGAAATGTTCCCTTCTTTCGTGATCTATGTCGTGCGGTGAAAAGTCCTTCTTTTCTTCTTACTCGTGCTATTTGTGATTGCTGAATCATGACTCCTAGAAGAATGAACAACTGGAGAAATAGGAATGGTGAGGGCCACAGAGATGGAAATGATCATAGGCAACAGCAAGCCCCACCTGCTCAGGAGCCCTAGGCACCAGAGCCAGTCACCCACGCTTAGTTTCGGTCGGCTATCCAGATATTGGCACAAGCCTTAAGAGCTCAGGTCAACTAGCAAGTTGTTGCGCATATCCCACAGAATGGAACTGTTGCAGAAGCTCAAATTAGAGACTTCTTGAGGATAAACCCTCCAGAGTTCCTTGGGTCCAAGGTGGATGAGGACCCGCACAATTTCATCGAGGAGATTCTTAAGATCACCTAGGTTATAGGGTAGCTAATGGAGATTGTGTTGCTTCGGCCTCCTATCAGCTAAATGGGGTGGCCCACATATGGTTCAAACAATGGAGAGATGCTAGGGCAGTGGGTGCAGGCCCTATCGGTCGGGAAGAATTCCACACATCATTCTTGGATCTATTCTTCCCTCAAGAGATGAGGGAGAAAAAGGCATCCGAGTTTGTTAACTTGAAGCAGGGTGACATGTCGGTTTAGGAGTATTCATTGGAGTTCATCCGCTATCTAAATATGCACTAGAGTTTGTGGCAGACCAGAGGACATGAGTGAGTCTATTTTTGCACGGGTGGCGGACCTTAGTGAGTCGATTTTTAGTATCGCCATGTTGCATCGGGATATAGATTTCCCCATATTGTGTTGCATGCTCAGCAGATGGAGTTGGTATATTGGAGGCAGAGAGAGGCCAAGAGGGCCAGGAATGATAGTTATGGGACTTCTCAGGTTAGATCGGGAGGTAGACAGCATCAGCAGTCTCAACATAGGTCTATTGCTCCAGCACCATCATGGGCCAACACACCATCTAGATTCTAAGGGGATCAGAGGAGTAGGGCGTCATATTCGAGAGGCCAGGGTAGCATGCATCTAGAGCGCACTTTCCCAGCTTGATGCGAAGTGCGGCAAGAATCATCCCAGAAGGTGCCTAGTTAGCGCAGATGCTTGTTTCAGGTGTGGCAAACCCGGACACAGAATCAGGGATTTTCCTTCAGCTAGATTAGGGGTCGGTGGAACCCGTATGCTAGCAACCAGTTCTGCCGCTCCAATAGCATGTCCCCCTCAGAAGGGTTCCTCGACCAGTTCAGCCGGCGGGCAACGTCAAAACAATTTTTATGCTTTAGCACCCCGTCAGGAGCAAGAGGTCTCCCCGAATGTGGTCACTGGTATGTTGCGTGTTTTTTATATTGATGTTTATGCTTAGCTAGATCTGGGAGCTACCTTTTCTTTTGTGACCCTTTACATTGCTTGTAGCTTTGGAGTTAGTCCCGAGACTCTATTAGAACCATATTTGGTTTCTACCCCTATCGGTGACTCAATTGTAGCTAGGCGGGTGTATAGAGGATGCCCGGTCGCTATATTACATAAAGTCACTTCAGCAGACCTTGTAGAGTTAGCCATGAATGATTTTGATATTATTCTTAGCATGGATTGGTTGTATGTGTGTTATGCTTCTGTAAATTGTAGAACCTATGCGGTGGAATTTTGTTTTCTGGGTGAATCAGCTTTGGAGTGGAAGGGTAGTTCGGCTGTACCAGCAGGTTAATTTATTTCATATCTGAAGGCCCAGAAGATGATTTATAAGGGTTGCATGTACCATCTAGTTAGGGTTAAGGATGTTGAGTCCAAGACCCCGACTATCCAGTCAGTTCTAGTGGTGTGTGAGTATCCAAAGGTCTTTCCCTATGATTTGCTGGGTGTTCCTCCCGAGCGGGTGATTGATTTTAGTATTTACTTTCTACTCGATACATAGTCTATATCTATCCCTCCTTATAGGATGGCTCCAGCCGAGCTAAAAGAGTTTTAAGGATCAGTTGAAGGACCTGCTAGATAAGGGCTTTATTAGACCGAGCAAGTCTCCATAGGGTGCACCAGTGTTATTTGTCCGGAAGAAGGATGGTTCTCTTCGGATGTGCATTGACTATCAGCAGTTGAACAAGGTCACTATTAAGAAAAAGTATCCTTTGCCCAGGATCGATGATTTGTTTGACTAGCTTCAGGGTG
>JACEIK010000172.1:414061-425358 GCA_018107945.1 Datura stramonium | reverse complement strand
GATTCAAATTTTAAGAACATGATGCCTAAAATGCAAGTTTTCATGAAAAGTTGAGTTTATGATTTATGTTTCCAAGTATGATGAATTTTCTAGTATATACAAATGTTTTAAAATTACCCATTAATATATTATGATTTTAATTATGATTTCTATCTCATGCAATCATGATGTTAAGATTTGGGCAAGTCCACTCAAGTTAAGCAAGATTCCATTATTTAACCAAGGCTAATAAGTTTAGTTATATCATGTGTTGGAGTCATGACTCACCACATGATAAGATTCAAGTTATGTTCTGATCTATGATTATATGAGCATTACACATGTTTTGGAGCATCGAGTAAGCCTGGGGTTCTCAGGTTCCCCAGTCTAATGAACTACGCGCTAACATAGGTATACTTTGGGGCCTCTCAAGAGAGAGTTTTCCCCCGACCCAAGGGCTCACCATGATATCACACCTTTCTTAATCCTTCACCCTAGTAAGGCATAAGATGGCTCTCCTTAACGTGGGTAAGATGTAGGATCATCATGAGCTCATACAAGGTGGTTATCGGTTAAGACGAGTCTCCCATTGTTCCTCATGATTTCAGTAATGTATGTACTGTAAGATATTATATAACGTTTTTAGCATGTTTTATCCAAGGATAAATTCATGATATTTTACCTATGATATCATATATAGCAAGCCATATGCATTACTTCAGTTTATGCTTACTCACATTTTCAAATATCAACATACAACCTTTACTCTTAGAATTTTATGATGTTATGGTTTATGATATGCATGATCAGTTTTACTACTTATCCTATTTTACTTACCTTGCATACTCAGTACATTACAAGTATTGACTGCATACTCTATGTTGAATCGTTCCATGATACAGGCTCAGATGCTCAGATTCAATCCCATCGCTAGTTAGATCCTAGAGTTTAGTCCAGACAGCTTGTTGGTGTGTCCTCATCATTCAAGGACCTTTAGTTAGTTGAGTTTTGTCATTTTTAGTTTTAGAATTGTGGTGAGCTTGTTGGGGTGTTGTCCCATCAGCTCGTCAGTACGTTAGAGTAGTATCAGAAATGGTTTGTTATATCCAACTTCAAATTCAGTCTTTTGAGATTTTCATTGTTTAAATGTTTTACTATTCAGATTTCCTCTATTTAAGAATTTAGTCTTCTACTTTATATATGTTGAGTTTTAGTTTTGATGTTCATGACATGGGTCGACTTGGAGCTATTTATGGTTCTAGGTTTCTTGTCTATATCTGGGCCTATGTTTGGGTCATGTCAAACTTGGTATCAAATAAAAGGTTCAGTGTGTCCTAGGGCGTCTAAAAGCAGCATTATGTAGAGTCTTTTTCATGAGTGTGAAGCACGTCACACTTATGACAAAGAGGCTACGAAATATTTTAGGAAATATTTCCCTTCTTTCATGATCTATGTCATGCGATGAAATGTCTCTCTGTCCTTCTAACTCGTTCTATACGTGTTTGCAGAATCATGCTTCCCCGCTGAGTTAATAGAAGAAGGAACGAAAATGGAAAGGGCCATGAGAATGGCAATGGAAATGGGCACCATCAAACCCCACCAGCCCCAGCGGATCATGAGCCTGAGCAGGTCTCTCATGTTGAGTTTAGGGCAACTTTTCAGATGCTGGCCCAAGCTTTGACCGCTCAGGTCAATTAGCAGGCGGTGGCCCATGCCCCGCAGAATAGGAGCACAGTGGCAACTCGAGTTCGGGACTTCCTTAAGATGAATCCCCCTGAGTTCCTTAGTTCAAGAGTGGATGAGGACACACATGAGTTCCTAGAGGAGATACAGAAGATCACCCAGATTATGGGGGTTACAGGAGAAGAGAGCATAGACATAGCCTCTTATCACTGAAGGGGGTTGCTTATATTTGGTACCGTCAGTGGAGGGACGTAGAGTAGTGGGCGTAGTTCCTGTAAGATGGGATGAGTTCATGACAACTTTTCTAGATAGATTATTCCCTAGGGAGTTGGGGGAGAAAAGGGCGGTGGAGTTCTTCAGTTTGAAGCAAATGATTTGATGGTTCAAGAGTGTGCCTTGGATTTTATCCAGCTGTCCAAGTATGCGCCAGAGATGGTGGCAGACCAGAGGGCCGGTATGAACATATTTATGTATGTAGCTCTGACTCACTTGTCAAGGAGTGTAGGATGGAGATGCGAAACAATGACTTGGACTTCTCACAAATGGTCATATACGCATAGAAGATTGAGGCAGATCAGATGAAGGATAAAGAGAGAGAGGCAAAGAGGGCCAGGACGAGTAGTATTGGGTCTTCCCAGCAGAGGCCCAATGGTGGGCATCATTAGCAGTCTCGTTAGACACCCTTAGTTCCAGTGCCATCATCAGCCAGTGTGTCATCCAGGCCTAGGCATGATCAGAGGGGATGGGAATCATGCTCCAGAGGTCAGGGGAACATGTCAGGAGAGCATAGTAAGTGTGGCAAGGAGGCACCCCAGAGAGTGCCTAGCAGGTTTAGGTGCATGTTTAGGGTGTGGGAAGCCCAGTCATATGCTTAGAGATCGCCTAAGGGCTAGACAGGGCCATGGTAGAGGTCAATACCCAGCCACCAGTTCAGCAACTCCACCAGCACACTCAGTTCAGCAGGATGTATCCACTAGTGCAGGTGGTGGTTAGCGGCAGGACAGGTTTTACGCCCTGTCATCTCGTCTGGAGTAGAAGGTCTCCCCAAATGTGGGAATTGGTATATTACGAGTATTTCATCTTGATGTTTATGCATTGTTAGATCCAGGGGCTACCTTATCTTTTATGATGCCCTATCAGAACCCTTCTCAATCTCTACTCAGTTGGTGACTCAATTATAGCTCGACGGGTATACAGAAATTGCCTGTTACAGACTTTTGGAAAGTCGCCACAAAATATTTACTAGAGTTAGATATGATAGATTGTGATGTTATTTTTGGCATGGATTAGTTACATGCATGTTATGCCTTAGTAAATTGTAGAACCCATGCGGTAGAGTTCCGATTTTCAGGTGAGCCATTCCTAGAGTGGAAGGGTAGTTCAGTTGTGCCTGTAGGTCGCTTTACAATCTACATTAAGTCAAGAAATATGATTTCTAAGGGTTGTGTTTATCATATAGTTCAGGTTAAGGATGATACGTTCGAGACCCCGACTCTTCACTCAGTTCCTATTGTGTGCGAGTATTCGGAGGTATTCTCAGATGATCTACCCAGAGTCCCTCCCGTGTTGGAGATCAACTTTGGTATTGACCTTGTTCCTAATATGCAACCTATATCTATTCCTCATTATATAATGGCTCCAGCTGAGCTAAAGGAGTTGAAAGAGAAGTTGAAGGATCTCTTAGACAAGGGTTTCATCAAACCTAGAAAATCCCTATGGGGTGCACCAGTATTCTTTGTTTGGATGAAGGATAGTTCATTTCGTATGTGCATTAACTATTGGTAGTTGAACAAGGTTACAATAAAAAACAAGTATCCACTTCCCAGGATTGATGATTTGTTTGGAAAACTTCAGGCTGCTAAGTGCTTATCAAAGATAGATCTTAGGTCTGGATATCACCAGCTTAGAGTTAGGGAGAGTGACATCCCGAAGACAGCCTTCAGGACTCGGTATGATCACTAAGTGTTAGTAGTTATGTCTTTTGGACTAACGAATGCTCCTACAGATTTTATGGATTTGATGAACAAGGTGTTAAAGCCATATTTGGACATGTTCGTGATTTTGTTCATAGATGATATTCTCATATACTCTCGGAGCGAGGAGGAGCATGCCGTTCATTTGAGGATTATGCTACAAACTCTTAAGGACCATCGCCTGTTTGCTCAATTCAGCAAGTGTGAGTTTTGGCTGAACCTCAGTAGCATTCTTGGACCATGTGGTGTCAAGAGAGGGTGTACATGTGGACTCCCAAAAGATAGAAGCTATAAAGAATTGGCCTAAACAAGCTAATCCTTCGAATATAAGGAGTTTCTTGGATTTAGCTGGTTACTATAGAAGGTTTGTTAAGAGATTTTCGTCCATTGCGACACCGTTGACTAAGTTGACCAAAAAAAAGTAAAAGTTTAGTAGTCGGATGCATGTGAGAAGAGTTTTCAAGAGTTAATGACTCAACTCACTTCAGCCGCAGTATTGATCCTACCCGAGGGTACAAATGGATTTGTGGTGTATTGTGATGCCTCTAGGGTGGGACTTGGCTGTCTGTTGATGTAGCATGGAAAAGTCATTGCAAATTCCTCTAGATAGCTTAAGACTCATGAGAAGAATTACTTGACGCATGACCTTGAATTAGTAGATGTGGTGTTTTCACTGAAGATTTGGAGGCACTATTTGTGTGGATTACATGTTGATGTATTCACAGACCACAAGAGTCTTCAATATGTGTTTACCCAAAAGGACCTAAATTTTCGACAAAAGAGGTGGTGAAGGATGTGCACCAGGTTGCACGATTAGGAGTTCGTCTTATTGACTCAATGGATGGTGGTGTCATTGTTTAGAATGGTTAAAAATCCTCTTTGGTGACTGAGGTCAAGGCTAGACAAGATGAGGATCCTATCTTGGTAAAGTTGAAGAAAGCGGTTCACAATCAGATGTTAGAGGTCATATCCTAACTGGGAGATGGTGTACTTCAATATCAGGGTCATTTGTGTGTTCCGGATGTTGATGACTTGAGAGAACGGATGTTTCATGAGGCTTATGGTTCTTCATATTTTATAGCCACCAAGATGTACTGTGACCTATAAGAAGTCTATTGGTGGAATGGCATGAAAAAGAACATAGCGAAATTCGTGGCTAAGTGCCCGAACTGTCAACAAGTGAAAATGGAGTATCAAATACTAGGAGGTGTGGTATAAGACATCATTATGCCCACCTGGAAGTGGGAAGAGATCAATATGTATTTCATTACAAGGTTGCATCATACACATTGATAGTATGACTTTATTTGGGTGCTTGTGGACAGGTTGACTAAGGAAACTCATTTTCTATCATTCAGAACCACCGACTCGAAAGTGCTTGTGACGTTGACTAAGGAAACTCATTTTCTATCATTCGTAACCACCGACTCCGATTGCAGGATTATGGAAAATTGTATGTTCGAGAGTTAGTTCATTGCATGGTGTTCCCTTATCCATCATATCAGATAGAGGTACTTAGTTCACTTCACAGTTTTGGAAGTCATTTCAGAAGGGACTTAGTACTCAGGTCTAGCTTATCACAACTTTTCACCAGCAGATGGATGGTCAGGCCGAGCTGACCATTTAGACTCTTAAGGATATGTTGAGGGAATGTGTGATTGACTTCAAAGGTAATTGCGATGATCATTTGCCTCTTATTGAGTTTGCATATAATAGTAGTCACCACTCCAGTATTCAAATGGCTCCGTTTGAGGCTCTTTATGGGTGTAGGTGTAGGTCGCCTATTGGTTGGTTTGAAGTAGGTTAAGCTACATTTATAGGTCCAGATGAAGTTAATGAGGCTATGGAGAAAGCTCAACTTATAAGGGAAAGGCTGAAAATAGCTTAGAGTCGTCAAAAGTCCTATGCGGATGTAAGGAGGAGAGAACTTGAATTTGAAGTGGATGATCGGGTGTTCTTGAAGGTATCTTCTGTGAAGGGGGTGATGAGATTTAGAAAGAAAGGGAAGCTTAGTCCCTAATATGTTGGCCCATATAGGATTGTGAGAAATGTTGGTAAGGTGACCTATGAGTTGGAGTTGGCTTCAGAGTTGGCTTCAGTACATCCAGTCTTCCATGTGTCGCTTTTGTCGAAGTGCATTAGGGAACCCGCCTTGGTTGTACCGGTGGATAGCATTGGTGTGAATGATATCCTTAACTATGAAGAGGTTCCTGTTGAAATCCTTGATCATCAGGTTGGGGAATTGATGAACAGAGAAGTAACATCAGTAAAGGTTCTATGGAGAAATCAGCTTGTCGAGGGAGCAATGGGGGAAGCCGAAGAAAATATGATGGTGAAGTACTCGCATCTTTTCCATTCCAGCTCAGTTCTAGCTTGAGGTATTAGTTTCCTCCTTAGTACTCTATTTAGCTTCATGTCTTGTTTAAGTCTCTCAGTTTCCTTTATGTCAGTTCTTGTATATGTAGTTCATCAATTCAGTTCAATCATGTATTTCAATCTAGAGTAGGTCACTCTGTTAGTTTTCGGCTTTAGATAATCAGTATTTAGGATGGAATTTCCTTTCCCCATCTTTTTAATAAATTTACCCATATTCGAGGATGGATGTTCCCAAGGGGGAGATATTGTAATACCCCGGAAGTGCCTAAGACTAAACTCAGGATTTGAAATATGATCAGTAGAAAAATGGGAAGAATCACCTCGGAACGACTCGTGGTACGAGTCATGGGATGAATTTATAAGTTGTAGGATCACTCGTGGTTACCAATCTGCTGAGGAAAAATTGATAGCAAGGAGTCCAGTAACGACTCATGGGACCTAGTAACGATTCGTGGATTGGTGTCCTTGTTTTGTTCAATAGTGATAGGTATGGAAGGTACGAGTCATGACATGACTCATGGTGAGGAACCACATATCATGGTAAGGACTTGTACGCAGGATCTGGAGCGACAAGGTAGGAAGGAGGATCAAGGTACGACCCGTTGTGACATCCGTAGGAAGGAGCAGAGAATTTTCCCAGTGGTGGTAAGGGATGTGTCCAACGACTCGTGGGATTATGGTAAGGTCGTGTGATTCATGGAAAACTCCAAAAACTAAGGGATGAAGCAGTGGCAATAACGAAAGGAAACCACCATTTGTGGTATCAGGGTACGACTCGTGGTGTGAGTCACGGCTTCAGCAGTGAGCAGTTTTACTGCAAATTTAATAAGGGCATTTCAATATTTCCTAAGCTCCTAAGTCCTAAGTTATGTCTTATTAAGCTCTGTTAGGACGATTTAAAAAGGGTTTAGCCTATTCTAACCTATTCCCTCCCCATGCATGCAAGTTTAGAGATTCTCAAAGGAGATCAAGTCTAAAATTCTTCAAGTTCTTCCCCAAATCTCTTGGGCTTTAAAGGAAGGGTGTAGAATCAGATTATGTAGGTTTGTAGGGTCATGAGTGAGAGTCTCCCTTTACTCTCATGTAAAAATCCCATCTCAAGTTCATGAATTCAAGTGTAGGATTCTATGGGGTCTTAACCCAATTTTATGAAATTCTCTATGTTTAATTCATGGGTCAATTCCCTTCATGTTTTGAATGATGTTTTAAGATTGATGGGAAAGTTTTATACTTATTTTTATTGAAACTCACGATTTCGAATTTTACGAACATGATACCCAACTATGCAAGTTTTTATGAAAAGATTAGTTTATGATTTATGTTTCTAAGTATGATGAGATTTCTAGTATGTATGAATGTTTTCAAATTACCTATTAATATATTATGATTTTATTTATGATGTCTATCTCATGCAAGCATGATGTTAATATTTGGGCAAGCCCACTCAAGTTAAGCAAGATTTCATGATTTAGCCAAAGGTAAAAAGTTTAGTTATCTCATGTGTTGGATTAGAGACTCCCCATATGATAAGATTCCAGTTATATTTTGATCAATGATTATATGAGAATTATACATGTTTTAGTATTAGAGTCGAGCGTCGAGTAGGCCTGGGGTTCTCAGGTACCCCAGTGTCATGAACTACGCGCTAACGTAGGTATACTTTGGGGCCTCTCAAGAGAGAGTTTTCCCCTGACCCAAGGGCCCACCATGATATCACACCTTTCTTAATCCTTCACCCTAGTAAGGCATAGGATGACTCTCCTTAATGTGGGTAAGATGTAGGATCATCATGAGCTCATACAAGGTGGTTATCTGTTAAGACGAGTCTCCCATTGTTCCTCATGATTTCAGTAATGCATGTAGTATAAGATATTGTATCAAATTTTCAGTAGCTTTAATCCAAATATCAATTCTTGAGCTTTTACTTATGATATTAGATATGGAAATACATATGCACTTATTTTAGTTTATGCTTACTCACATTTTCAGATATTAGCATACAACCATTACTCTCAGAATTTTATGATCTTATAATTTCAGATATGCATGATTTCGTTTTACTACTTAGCCTATTTTACTTACCTTGCATACTCAGCACATTCAAAGTACTAACCGCATACTCTATGCTATATCATTTCATGATACAGGCTTAGACGCTCAAATTCAATCCCGTCGCTAGTTAGATCCCAGAGATCAGTGTAGATAGCTTGTTGGTGAGTCCTCATCCTTCGAGGACCTTTAGTTAGTTGAGTTTTTTCATTTTTAGTTTTAAACTTCTAGTGAGGTAGTTGGGGTGTTGTCCCATCAGCTCGTCAGTACAATAGAGGATTCTCATACATGGTTTGTATATCAAGATTCAAGTTTAGTTTTTTGAGATTTCTGTTGTTTAAATGTTTTACTATTCAGACTTCTGCTATTTTAGAATATAGTCTTCCTTTTTATTTATGTTGAGTTTTAGTTTACATGTTCATGCCATGGGTCGACTTAGAGCCATTTATGGTTCTAGGTTCCGTGTCTACATCCGGCCTATGTTCGGGTCGTGACATACTCCCACTCTCAACTTGTGGTATGTTTTGAGTCAAGGCTCCCGATGTTCAGATTTTAGACTATGTATATAATTTCATGATCAACTTTGTTGAAAAATGATTGTTTCAACTTAGTTGAAAAATGATGGAGAGCATATGCATGTTTTTGGGAGTAGTGTCTAGCACTGAGTAGGGTAGGGTTTTAGGTAAACCCCTGGCCTTAGATCTATGTGTAAACATAGGTTTATTCAAATTTATTTGGATATCCTTCGTAGGCTTTCCCCTGCCCCAAGTGTCCTTCAGCTTGATATTGATATCATGGTAGTATTCTTAGACCTGGCAATGCTTTGGACAGCTCTGCCCACTTGAGTATAATAATTGGGATCACGTCAACTCCATCGTGATAATGTTTGTTATATGACAAATCTCCCATTATTCTTCATGATTTCAGTTATGGACATTCATCAGTTATGATATTATGTTTTCAGCAGGTTTTACCCAATGTTCAATTTATCAGTTTTAGTTATGAATATTAATTTCATTTGGCTCATTCCATTCAGTTATGAGATTCAATTATGTCTAATCATGTTTTAAAGATATATATAGGCAAGTCCCTACTTTCAAAATATTATGATGTATTTATGATATGCATGATTTCAGTTTCACTTACTCAACCATTTTACTTACCTTGCATACTCGGTACGTTCCAAGTACTGACTGCATACTCTATGTTGTATCGTTTCATGGTACAAGCTCAGATGTTCAGGCTTAGTCCCTTTGATAGCTAGTTATCAGAGTTTAGGCTAGACAGCGTTGTTGATGATTCCTCATCCTTTGAGGACCTTCAGTTAGTTGTGTTGTTTCCATTTTCAGTTTCAGACATCTAGTGAGCTAGTTAGGGTGTTGTCGCATCATCTCATCAGTATGTTAGAGGCTTTTCAGACATAGTTTGTATATTTAGATTTGGATTAAGTGTTTATGATATTTCCATTGTTTGGATATTTTTAAATTTCAGACTTCCATTATTTCTGAATTTTGTTTTTCCACTTTGTGTTTGTTGAACTTTAGTTTTCATGTTCATGCCATGAGTCGACTTGGAGACATTTTTGGTTCTAGGTTTCGTGTCTAGTTCTGGGCCTATGATTAGGTCGTGACACTGCTGAAGGGATAATTGTCCCATCTGACTCTCCACCTCATGGATGGACTTCTGTATCTCATTAACCACCTAAGTCTACTGAACCATCCGTTGCTACATTATCTCTTATATCAAACTACTAGGCTACTGGCCCTGAGGTCTTGGATAGTTGTTCTGGGGACTTTGGAAATTCTAATTCCTTCCCCTTGAGGGATTTGCTGCATTCCTATTGCCCTGGTTGTTATTGTTACCTGCGAAACCTCTACCAAGACCTTGTACTCCCACAAAACAAACAGACTCTGAGTTTAGTGGACAATCTGAATAAGCGTGGGCTTCTCCATACACCTCACATGATGGTGGTGGAGTTTGAACTTGGTGAACCTACTGAACATAATTTCATGGTTGTGTGGTTACAATCTTGCTGATAATATTCCCTAGCTGACTGATATCTGCTCAGATTGCTGCTACATCATGTACCTCGAGCTTTCCTGGCACTTTGGCTGCTTTGAACCCTCTACCTTAGTCTCTATAGTGTTGGATCCCCAATTACATGAGATTCAAAAGATCTTCTATCTTATCATAGCTCTTGGACAAAATTTGCCCCTGTGTGGTAGCATCAAGAAAGATTTTTGACTCTAGTTTCAACCCTTCTATAGAATTATGCCTGATAATCTCCTTCAGCTGCATATGGTGCAGACAATCTCTCAAGTAGTCATTGTATTGTTCCAAGGACTAAGCCAAGGTCTCACCATCTCTCTACACAAAACTAGAGATCTTCTTTTGTCCTCCTTGAAGAGAAGAACCTGCTGATGAATTTGTCGAAAAGAGCCTTCCTAGTGGGGATGGAACCTGCTGGCTCATTCTGAAGCTACTCCTTGGCTTCACCAATCAATGAGAACGGAAACAACACAAGCTTAACATACTCATCTGACATGTTCTGATAGTGAAAGTTCTCACTCAGCTCCACGAATCTCATTAGATGTCTGTGAGTATCCTTGTGCGGCTTGCCCTGATATTGACATGTATTTTCGACCAAATACATGGTCCCTTCCTTCTGCTCAAAGTTTCCAGTGATGAACAGCCTGATGATCACTTTGGAAAAGTTCTCCAAGTTCGGCCTAAAAAAGTTAAGCACTGGAACCCTCTCCTAGTTGTTTTCTTATGGTTTCTCCTTATTCTCCATAGTTAACCTGTGAAAGGTTCTCTCAATTTTCGAATCAAAAGAAGCCAAATGTGGTCCCTGACTTCTCGTGGTTGGCATACAACACCTATAAACTTCAACACCCAACAAACAAAACATAAAATACAGAATAGCAAAATAAAAATCCTAACCTATAATTGTTTAATCAATCTTCAAGTCCCCGACAATGATGCTAAAAACATGATTTTGCCCAAGCGCAAGCTCCCGATTATTGATCCCTCAGAGACTTGTCAAATTAATCTCTAAAGATTAACTCTTTAATTCAATATTCTAATAAACATAGATAAAAAGGGGGAATGGATTGGAGATTAAACTACTAAGCTAAAATTGTTGCAAGCTTTTTTGTACTTCAAATAATGATGGAAATCTAGGGAAAGGGCACTTTCGCTTCAAGTTGTGTTTTCAAGACTTCAATACGCTATATT
>JACEIK010000172.1:380367-413260 GCA_018107945.1 Datura stramonium | reverse complement strand
ACCAGAGCGTTAGTCAAATTTCTAAGTATTTGAACCCTTCTGGCTCGCCACGCCACACATACCACTAGAGTGTTGGGAAAATATCTATTAACCCTAAAAATTCCCAAGACTACCCTTTAGATTTAAAACTTCATCATACAGAAAACTGGAAAAGGACCTCAGTACGAGTCACAATACGACTCATTCAATCATGGTACGAGTCGTACCTAGACTCATAATAGGAGGGTTGGAGGTAAACAATATGTGTGATTGGAGTAATCACGAATGCATGTTATGACTCGTACCAAGATGGTACAGATTCTACTAACCAGTCGTGGATAAGCTCATAGAAATGATCAGAGAAATTATTGGTAACCATGAGTCATGGTATGACTCGTGGTAGGCAGGTATGGACTATACACTCAGCCATGAGTTGAATCAGAGGAGTGTTCAGGAGGAAGTTATTAACTAAGGTAGGACTCCTAGGATACATGTACGGACATAGGAGGCATCTGTGGAAAACTGTTATACCCCGGGAACACAAGGATCAGACTCGGGAGTCAAGCGGTGAAAAACTAAAAATTCAAGTTGCAAGCACAAAACAAGTCAAACGACTCGTGAGACCAACCCACGAGTCGTCAGGTGACTCGAGGGGAAGACCAGTGTAGAGTAGAAAGTTGGAGGATAAGGGTTCCCAACGGGCAAGGGAATGACTCATGGACAGTCACTATGAGTCGTTAGATTAACTGTGGGGTAAGGGTGTGTGAAAAATTGAAGAGGTCAACCAATGTACTTGACGGGAGAAGACCACGACATGTTAGGTCAGGCAACGAGTCGTGGATTGAGTCGTGGGGTGACTTGTAAGTAATTGATGTGATAGAAGCAATGTACTTGACGACTGGTGACCATGATTCGTGGTCACCGCTAACGAGTCGTCACGTCCATCGTTACAAACCTAGGAGTCCAAGAAGGCAGTGTACTCAACAAACAACATGACAAGTCATTCCCCCCCCAGTAATGATCCGTCAGGTCGTCCGTTAGGACCACTTGGCAGTGTTTTCCTACGAATTCAGTAAGGGTCTTTTCGTAATTTCTATGTTCCTAAGACCTATACTATGTCGTTTAAGGCTCGTTTTATAGGGTTTTAAGAGGGGAAAACCTATTCTAAGTTAAATTCATTCCATGCATGAAACTTGAGAGTTAGAAGAGAGGATTTAGAGCAAGTTTTGAAGGTTTCCATTGGAATCTCATCTTAGGAAATTAGAGAAGGTGTAAAATCATCCCTCCCAGGTATGTAGTGTTAAGAGTGGGTGTTTTATTCCACACACATGCCCGAATCTCTATCTAGTATAAGAAATTCACATGATCAAGTTATGGGGTTTTACCCAATTGCATGGTTCTTCAATTTCTATACATGGTTATGCTTAGATTATTTTTATAATGGTGAATCGTGAAGCTTGGCATATTTTAAATTGTTTTCAGTCCAAATTATATTTTCTAAATTATGAAATTGAATTCCCATGAATGAGAAGTTCGTTAAAGAATACAATAATGATGAATGTATGATGATGATGGGGTTTGATGATGGGAAGCATGTTTATAAAGCTACCCATGATTATGATATTATTTTCAAAATGAATTGAGTAGATCCAAGTATGATAAAGCTTTGATCAATGCCCATATGTTGATTTCAAATGATGATTTTCTCGAAATAAGCTTACACATCGTTTGGAGCGAAGTCTCCCAAATTTCATATTATTAGCTCGTGGTATGTTTAGTTAAATATTCCTAGATATAATTTACCACATGATTTGGAGTAGATGCTCCCAACTATACTAGAGCTTGTGGTATGTTCGAAATAGAGCTTCTCATATGCATGGTTCATAATTGAGATGTATGTTATCATTGAGCTTCTTTTCATAAGATGTCAAGTCTATGCATGATTTAATTATTGAGCTTTGTTAAATGAAAAAGTTGAGTTTCGTTCATACGCTGTTGAGTTTATGCATGATATCATGGTTGAGCTTTATCAATAGACGATGTTGAGCTTCGTTATATATGATGTAAAGCATTGCATGTTTTTGGAAGAAGAGTCTAACACCGAGCGGGCTAAGGGTCGATCACCCTATGCCCCAGTACTACGCGCCAACGTAGGTTGATACATATATATATATTATTAGGACCTCCCTTGTGAGCTATCCCCGGCCCAAATGACCCATGAGCTTGATATAGATATCATGGTAGCGTCCTTATCCCTTACAAGGTTTTGGATGGCTCTGCCCATTTGGGTGTGATAGTCGGGACCACTTAAGCTCTATCGTGGTATGTTGGTTAAGTGACGAGTCTCCCATTGTCTAAATGATTTAGATTTTCATATTCATTACTCATGATTATTACCTTAAGCATGTATGTTCTAGAAGCAAGGTTTGAGTCATTGTTCAGCTTGTCTATAAATGTCATATGTTAGCTTTGAGTCATTTGAGTCAGTTATGATGTTATGAAGCTATGCATGATTATATTATGAAAAGATTATGATTTTAGAATGAATGCATGTAGTTCTTCCTCTCATATTTGAAAGCTAATTATATGTTATGAAGTGTTTTAAATGATTTGCTTTACTTAAGCAGTTTTACTTACCTTGTATACTCGGTACATTCCATGTACTGACTGCATACTTTCTATGTTGTATCATTTCATAATATAGGACCCAGCTCCCAGGCTCAGCCCCGTGCATAGTCGATTGTCAATGTTAGTTCCTACTTTATTTGTGAGTCCTCATCCTTTGAGGGCTAGAAATTCAGTTCCTTATGTATTTTAAGTTTTAGTATTGTTTAGTTAGTTGGGGTCTTGTCCCATCAACTCGTCCAGATTAGAGGCTTCTCAGACTTTTGTATGTATGGCTTCGGATGTTATTCTGATGTGATGTCGAATTAGACTTCCGCTGAGATTATATTCATGATTTCTTCAGTTTATTGATTGAGTTAGTTGTATGCTTATTCCATGGGTCGACTTGGGGTCCCTTGTCTTGTGTCTACGATCCAGCCTCCGTTCAGGTCGTGACAATATGGTATCAGAGCAATAGGTTTTAAGTGATCTAGGGTGTCTGAAAGCTGCGTTAAGTAGAGTCTTTCTCATGGGTGTGAAGCACGCCACACTTATGATGAAGAGGCTGTTGGACGTTTAGGAAATGTTCTATTCTTTCATGATGTATGTCGTGCAATGAAAATTATTTCTATCCTTCTAATTTGTGCTATACGCGATTGTAGAATCATGGATCCTATAAGAATGAATGGAAGGAGGAACGGAGGTTGTGAAGGGCACGAGGATGGAAATGGTTATGGGCATTAGCCAGCCCCACCAGTTCAAGAGCCTCAAGCACCGGAGCCAGCTGCTCATGCTGAGTTCCGGGCCGCATTTTAGATGCTTTCGCAGGCCTTGACCACTTAGGTCAACCAGCAAGCCATTGCGCATGTTCCTCAAAATGGAAATGCAGCAGCGGCCAAAGTCAGACACTTCTTGAGAATGAACCCTCCGGAGTTCATAGGGTCCAAGGTAGATGAGGACCTGAATGATTTCATTGATGACATTGTCAAGATTACCCAAGTTATGGGGATGAGTAGTGTTGAGTGTGCAGAGTTGGCCACCTACCAGTTGAAGGGGATTGCGCATATCCGGTTTCGTCAATGGAAGGATAGCAGGGTCGCGGGAGCAGGTCCGATAACTTGGGAGGAGTTTAAGGTTGCATTCCTAGATCGGTTCTTCCCTCGGGAGATGAGGTAGATGAAGGTAGATGAGTTTGTAAACTTGAAGCAGGGAAGGATGACAGTAAAAGAGTATTCCGTTAAGTTCACTCGCCTATCAAAATATGTCCCGGAGTTAGTGACCGACCAGCGGGCGCGAGTGAGCAAATTTCTGCATGGTATTTGGTCAAGGATTTCCAGATTACTATGCTCTACTATGATATGGACTTTCCTCACATGGTGTTGTATGCCAACAAATGGAAGTGCATTCGAGGGAGAGGGAGGCCAAGAGGGCTAGGATCGAGGATCACAGATTCTATCAGCAGAGATCAGGTGGTGGGCGCCGACAGCAGACTCACCGGAGATCATCATCCCAGATATCTTCAACATTTAGTCATCTAGGCCCAGACATGATAAGATAGGGTGAGCATTAAGCTCGAAGTTAGAGTAGTAGACCCTAAAATTCTATCATCCCAGCTTGTTGCAGATATGGTCGGGGGCACACAAGCCAGTGCTTGGCAGGTTCAGATGCTTGTTTCAGGTGTGCGCAGCCCGAACATATGCTTAGAGATTGTCCAGCTGCAAGACAGGATCATGTTGAGGGCCGATTCCTAGCTTGTAGTTCAGTAGCCCCTCCCTCACACTTAGCAAATCAGAGGTCATCTAATAGCACAGCTGGCGGCCAGCGCTAGAACAGGTCATCTCCCCGGATGTGGTTACTGGTATGTTGCGAGTCATCCATATTGATGTTTATGATTTGCTAGATCTGGGGGCTACCTTGTCTTTTGTTACACCATATGTAGCCGGTAGCTTCGAAGTCAGTCCCGATGTCTTGTTTGATCCCTTCTCAGTTTCTACTCCAACAAGTGACTCAGTTATAGGTAGACGGGTGTATAGAGGTTGCCCAGTCTCATTCCTTCATAAGGTCACCTCTGCAGACTTGATAGAGTTATCCATGACCGATTTCGATGTTATTCTCGGCATGGATTGGCTATTTGCATGCTATGCTTCAGTTCATTGTCGAACTCGGGCAGTAGAGTTTAAATTTCTGGGTGAGCCCGTCATAGAATGGAAGGGTAGTTCAGCTCTGCCTGTAGGACGATTCATTTCCTACCTTAAGGCCAGGAAGATGATCTCTAAGGGTTGCATGTACCATCTAGTTAGGGTTAAGGATGTCGAGTCTGAAACCCTACCTATCCAGTCCGTACCACTAGTACGTGAGTATCCAGAGGTCTTTCCTGATGATTTGCCAGGTGTCCCTCCCGAGTGGGAGATTGATTTCGGTATAGATCTTCTTCCCCACTCATTGCATATATCTATTCCGCCTTAAAAATGGCTCCAGCTAAGCTAAAAGAGTTGAAGGATCAGTTGAAGGACTTGTTAGATAAGGGCTTCATTAGGCCGAGTAAGTCTCCACGGGATGCACCGGTGTTATTTCTCCGAAAGAAGGATGGTTCACTTCGGATGTGCATTGACTATCGACAGTTGTAAAATCTCACAGTTAAGAACAGGAATCCTTTACCTATGATCGATGATTTGTTTGACCAGCTTTAGGGTGTCAAGTGTTTCTCCAAGATTGATCTCAGATCCGGGTATCACCAGTTTAGGGTTCGGGTGAGTGACATCCCGAAAACTGCTTTTAGGACTTGGTATTTTCATTACGAATTTGTTGTTATGCCTTTTGGACTAACTAATGCCCCTACAACTTTTATGGATCTAATGAATAGGGTGTTTAAGGCATATTTGGACATGTTCGTGATTGTGTTCATTGATGACATCCTTATATACTCTCAGAGCGAGCAGGAGAATGCCGCTCACTTGAGAGTAGTGCTTCAGACCCTCAAGGATTGTCAGTTGTATGCAAAGTTCAGCAAATGTGAGTTTTGGTTGGACTCTATAGCATTTTTAGTCCATGTGGTATCGAGTGAGGGCATAAAGGTAGATTCTCATAAAATCAAGGCGGTAAAGAATTGGCCAGACCCGTGAACCCATCGGATATTAGGAGCTCTTTGGGCTTAGCGGGTTACTATCGGAGATTTTTTGAGGGCTTTTCATCTATTGCAGCACCTTTGACCAAGTTGACTCAAAAAAAGGTAAAGTTCCAATGGTCGGAGGCTTGTGAGAAAAGCTTCCAAGAGTTGAAGACTCGGCTCACTTCAGCACTAGTGTTGACCCTACCCGAGGGTATTGATGGTTTTGTGGTGTATTGTAATTCTTCGAGAATCAGACTTGGATGTGTGTTTATGCAACATGGGAAGGTGATAGCATATGCCTCAAGACAGTTGAAAATCCATGAGAAGAATTACCCGACCCATGATCTTGAGTTGGCCGCGGTGGTGTTCGCCTTGAAGATATGGTGACATTACTTGTATGGGGTCCACATGGATGTATTCACGGATCACAAGATATTGCAATATGTCTTCACACAGGAAGATCTCAATCTTAGGCAAAGGAGGTGGTTGGAGCATGTAAAGGACTATGACATTAGTGTCCTTTACCACACGGGTAAGGCTAATGTGGTAGCGGACGCACTTAGTAGGCTTTCTATGGAGAGTGTGTCCCATGTGGATAAGGAAAAGAAGGAGTTGGTGAAAGATGTCCATCGACTTGTGAGGTTGGGGGTTACATTGGTCAACTCGACCGATGATGGCATGGTTGTGCAGAATGGATCAGAATCGTCCTTGGTGGTTGATGTCAAATCTAACAAAGATGAGGATCCGATTTTGAAGAAATCAAAGGAAGTGGTGCGGAATCAAAAGGTGGAGGTTTTCTCCCAACGGGGAGATGGGGTGCTGCGGTACCAGGTTCGTCTATGTGTTCCAGATGTTGATGATTTGAGGGACCGAATATTGCATGAGGCACATGGATCCAGGTATTCTATCCATCCGGGTGCCACCAAGATGTATCACGATTTGTAGGAAATATATTGGTAGAACGGCATGGGGAAGGATATTGCAGAATTCATAGCCAAGTGCCCGAACTGTCAGCAAGTGAAAGTCGAGCACCAAAGGCCGGGAGGCATACTTTAGGATATTAGAATTCCTACTTTGAAGTGGGAATAGAGTAATATGGATTTCATTACAGGCCTACCTCGTACTCGCCGACAATATGACTCCATTTGGGTGGTGGTCAACAGGTTGACAAAGGCTGCACACTTCCTACCGGTCAAAACCACAGATTCAATGGATGATTATGCCAAATTGTATATTTGGGAGTTGGTTCAACTACATGGAGTGCCCTTGTCTATTATTTCAGACGGAGGTACTCAGCTTACCTCCTAGTTCTGGCGTTCTTTTCAGAAGGGGCTTGGGACTCAAGTTAAGCTCAAGTATAGCCTTTCATCCGCAAACAGACGACCAGGCAGAACGAACAATCCAGACCCTCGAGGATATGTTAAGGGCATGTGTGATGGACTTCAAAGGTAATTTGGATGACCACTTGCCCTTGATCGAGTTTGCTTATAATAACAGCTGTCACTCTAGCATCTAGATGGTGCCATTCGAGGCTCTTTATGGGAGGAGGTGTAGATCGCCCATCGGATGGTTTGAGATTGCTGAGGCAGCTATAATAGGACATGATTTGGTTCATGATGCCATGGTGAAAGTTCAGATGAAAAGGGACAGGCTAAAAGCTCAGAGTCATCAAAAGTCATATGCAGATGTGAGAAGGAGAGAGTTGGAGTTTGAGGTGGACGATTGGGTGTTTCTGAAGGTGTCTCCCATGAAGGGAGTCATGCGGTTCGGAAAGAAAGGAAAACTCAGTCCCCGCTATGATAGTCCTTACCGGGTTATGAGAAGAGTTGGTAAAGTAGCATACGTGTTGGACTTTCCATCAAAGTTATCTTCAGTTCATCCCATCTTTCATGTATATCTCTTGAAAAAGTGCTTGAGTGATCCAACTTTAGTTGTCCCAGTGGAAAGCGTTGGTGTGGGAGATAGCCTCAGTTGTGAGGAAATTCCAGTTGCAATTTTGGATCGCCAGGTTTGGAGGCTGAGGAACAAAGAAGTAGCTTCGGTGAAGGTGTTATGGAGAAACCAACATATTGAGGGAGCTACTTGGAAAGCCAAAGTGGCTAGGATGGCTAAATACCCTCACTTGTTCCCTACTGGCTTAGTTTCAGTTTGAGGTATCAGTTTTGCCATAATTCTCTAATCAGTTTCCATGTTCAGTTCATGTGCAAAAGTTTTATTTATGTTATGATAGATGTATGCATGTCTGAATTAAGTTCAACTACATAGTTCTTTCCGGAGGTAGTCATTCCATCAGTTTTCAGTTTAAATAATCAGTATTTGCATATGATGATTGTATGTTTCTGAGTTATCTGTGTGTTTCTAAATTTGAGAATGAATGTTACCAAGGGGGAGGTATTTTTACACTCCGGGAACCCAAGGATAAGACCCGGGAGTCAAACGGTGAAAAACTAAAATTTCAAGTTGCAGGCATAGAACGAGTCATTGGATGACTCATGAGACCAACCCACAAGTTGTCAGGTGACTCGTGGGGAAGGCCAGTGAAGAGCAGGAAGCTACAGGATAAGGGTTCCCCACGGGCAAGGGAACAACTCGTGGTAAGTCACCACGAGTCGTTAGGTCAACCGTGGGGTAAGGGTGTTTGAAAATTCAAAGATGTCAACTAGTGTACTTGACGGGAGCAGACCATGACTCGTTAGGTCAGGCAACGGTCATGGAGTGAGTCGTGGGGTGACTTGTAAGTCATGCGATATGATAGAAGCAGTGTACTTGATAATTAGTGACCACGAGTCATGGTCACCCCTAACGATGTGTCACGTTTGTCGTTACAAACCCAGGAGTCCAGGCAGGCAGTGTACTCAACGAGCAACATTACGAGTCGTTCCCCCGGTAAAGATTTGTCAGGTCGTCCGTTAGGACCACCTGGCAGTGTTTTCTTGTGAATTTAGTAAAGGTCTTTTCATAATTCCTAAGTTCCTAATACCTATACTACGTCGTTTAAGGCTCGTTTTACAGGGTTTTAAGAGGGGAAAACCTATTCTAAGCTAAGTTCATTCCATACATGAAAACTTGAGAGTTTAAAGAGAGGATTTAGAGCAAGTTTTGAAGGTTTCCATTGGAATCTCCTCTTGGGCAATTAGAGAAGTGGTAAAATCATCCCTCCCAGGTATGTACGGTTATGAGTGGGTGTTTTCATCCACACAAACGCCGAAATCTCTGTCTAGTATAAGAAATTCACATGATCAAGTGATGGGGTTTTACCCAATTGAATGGTTCCTCAATTTCTATACAAGGGTACGCTTAGATTATGTTTATATTGGTGAATTGTGAATCTTGGTCAGATTTTAAATTGTTTTCAATCCAAATTATATTTTTTAAATTATGAAATTGAATTCTCATGAATGAGAAGTTCATGAAAGAAGAGAATGATGATGAATATATGATGATGATGAAATTTGATGATGGGAAGCATGTTTCTAAAGCTACCCATGATTATGATATTATTTTCAAAATGAATTGAGTAGATCCAAGTATGATAAAGCTTTGGTCAATGCCCATATGTTGATTTCAAATGATGATTTTCCCAAAATAAGCTTACCACATCGTTTGGAGCGAAGTCTCCAAAATTTCATATTATTAGCTTGTGGTATGTTGAGTTAAATATTCCTACAGATAGCTTGCCACATGATTTGGAGTAGATTCTCCCACCTATACTTGAGCTTGTGGTATGTTCTAAATAGAGCTTGTCATATGCATGGTTCATAATTGAGATGTATGTTATCATTGAGCTTCATTTCATACGATGTCGGGTCTATGCATGATTTCATTATTCAGCTTTGTCAAATGACAATGTTGAGTTTCGTTCATACTCTATTGAGTTTATGCATGATATGATTGAGCTTTATCAATAGACGATGTTGAGCTTCGTTATATACGATGTAGAGAATTGCATGTTTTTGGGAGAAGAGTCTAGTACCGAACGTACTAAGGGTCGATCACCCTATGCCTCAGAACTACGCGCCAACATAGGTTGATACATATATATATTATTAGGACCTCCCTTGTGATCTATCCCCGGCCCAAATGGCCCATAAGCTTGATATCGATATCATGGTAGCGTCCTTAGCCCTAACAAGGTTTTGGATTGCTCTGCCCACTTGAGTGCAATAGTCGGGACCACATAAGCTCTATCGTGGTATGTCGATTAAGTGACGAGTCTCCCATTGTCTACATGATTCAGAGTTGCATATTCATTACTCATGATTATTACCTTAAGCATGCATGTTCTAGAAGCAAGGTTTGACTCATTGTTCCCCTTGTCTATAAATGTCATATGTCAGCTTTGTGTCATTCGAGTCAGTTATGATGTTATGAAGCAATGCATTGTTATACAATGAAAAGATTATGATTTAGGAATGAATGCATGTAGTCCTTCCTCTTATATTTGAAAGCTTATAATATGTTATGAAGTCTTTTAAATGATTTACTTTATTTAAGCGATTTTAATTACCTTATATACTTGGTACATTCCATGTACTGACCGCATACTTTCTATGTTGTATCATTTCATGATACAGGAACCAGCTCCCAGGCTCAGTCCCGTGCGTAGTTGATTGTCAGAGTTAGCTTCTACTTGATTGGTGAGTCAACATCCTTCGAGGGCTAGACATTCAGTTCCTTATGTATTTTTAGTTTCAGTATTATTGAGTTAGTTGGGGTCTTGTCCCATCAACTCATCCAGATTAGAGGATTCTCAGACTTATGTATGTGTGGCTTAGGATGTTATTCTTATGTGGTGTCGAATTAGACTTCCGCTGAGATTATATTCATGATTTCTTCAGTTTATTTAATGAGTTATGCTTATACCATCGGTCGACTTGGGGTCCCTCAGGGTCCCTTGTCTTGGGTCTACGATCCGGGCCTCCATTCAGGTGAAAAAAGATTTAGAGAAATGGCATGGAGCAGGGTCTCTAACCATGAGTGGAGTACGGTCGTAGGATCTTGATATGACTCGTAGCTTGAGTCATACAACCTGTCGGGTAGAAATTTTAAAACTATTTCTAGGAGAATTTTTGTAACTTTCCGTTATTTTAATTCCTAAGCTACATTGTTTGGGGTTCGTTTAGAAGGGAATTTAGGAGGGGTTGACCGATTCTCCTCCTCATTCTCTCTCAAACTCTCAGAAAATAGTACGAAGAAACACAAGAATCTTAGAGAAAAAGCTAGGGTATTTAGTCTTTCTTCTTAGACTTTTAAAGAGTTTTCTAAGGAATTCTACTTCAGATATGTAGAGTTTCTACAAGGGAAATTCTTTTATCCTTGTGTACCAAATTCTTACGGAAATTCTCCCTAGTTCTAGCCCTATAAAATATCGAAACCAGGGTTCTCTTTGCAGATATCCTATGAATTCCTTTATTTTGATTATTCCCGAGTATTTCCTAGATTATTTTCAATTGTAATTCATGACTTGTATCTCATTTCATATGACATGTACTTTATCACTAATCTTTAGATGTGTTTTAAATGGGAATTGTGTAATTTAGAATTTATACATGCATATTATTTGACAACACAATTCCTTGTAAATTTCCAATGTTAGTACAGATACATGATTAGAAGCGAGTCATTGATTTACCTAGTTATAGAGTCTCAGTCAAATCTTAGTATACATAGTGTTCTACACTAATGTCAACTGATCAGTTGGACTACTTTTAGTCTTGAGGAATTCAGTAACATCACTAGTACTAGTTATCAATTTTTCAGTTGTTCCTTAGATCGTTATGACACTTTTTGGTAAAACAGCTCTGACGGGTCTTAGAACATAGTTAATTTCTAGTCCTTAGACTCTAAGGAAACACCTAGAAAAGTAGTCCTGACTCAAGTCATAGGACACCAGTTTCGATCTATCAGCCTAGTTAGACCTTATTAGAATTTCCACTTGCAGTAGAACATAGCATCAAGCGGAATCGGGGTTGAACGCACCTGTGTTCCTAAAACTACATTACCACCGTAGGTTTTTAACATAAATAGTCATCATAAAGTGATCAATCAACTCAGTTACTATCCCCTAGAAAGGTATAGTGGGAATTCTCCGATGAGGGGTATACATCAGAATCCATGTCTAACTCACTTGGTTACATGTCAGTTATAATTTCCCAGACATTATAGTATAGTTCAACTCAGTGCAGTAGAGTCCCAACCTCCAATCTAGTTCATTCCTCCAGAATTCAAGATATGTGTACGACCTTCAGACAGTTATTAGCACTTACAATATTATCAGATTTTCGGATACTTCAATATTTATGATTCCAACTACGGTCTTTGCATGTTTTTCCAGTTCAATTTAAAGAATCTTAGTATCCTTACATTTACTTCAAATATCACTTACTCAGTACATTCCAAGTACTGATGCATAACCTCTATGTTGTATCTTCATATGATATAGGCTCAGGTTCTCAATCACAACATCATCAGTAGTTTTTCTCCAGTGAAATCCAGCAAAGATCAATGGTGAGTCCTTATTTGCCGAGGGTCGTAGTTTCATTTACAATTGTTCTATTTTGTTATTTGTGTTCAGACTTTGCAGTTAGTTGGGGGCTTGTCCCAGCAACTCATTAGTTCTTAGATGGATTTCAGATACAGTCATAGTTCAGTTTGTTTTGTAGCAGTTGTGTATATATATTTCAGTACTCTACCAGATGTTTTGTTACTTATAGTATTTTACCTAGTTATTTTTTATTACAAAGCTTCCACTGGTAGATTTCTTATAGTATTCTGAACTTCAGTAGTTATGCTATGCCATGGGTTACCTTGGGGTCACTTGTGGTCCTAAGTACAGTTTCATGTCCAGGGTATACACTCAGATTGTGACAAACTTGGTATCAGTGCATTAGGTTTAGAGTGTCCTAGGATGTTTGAAAGCCGGGTCAAATAGAGTCTTTTTCATGGGTGCGAAGTGCGAAACACTTATGAGGAGGAGACTACAAGGCATTTTTAGGGAAATTCCCTTTGTTCATAAATCTTATCGTGCATAGAGTTTTAGAATCTAATACGTACTCCTAACTCATGTTCTACCCTTTTTAGGTAATGATGCTTCCTAAAAGAGGAAATGGAAAATGCTAACTGGCCAGCCCCACCAGCTCTCGCAGGCCTTAAGGATGAACAGGTGTCCCGCTCAGAATTCTGGGCCACCGTTCAGATGCTGGCATAGGGAATGGACAACCAGGTCAACCAGCAGGTCATGCTACCAGTCAACACCAATGGGTCTGCAGCTATACCCAATGTTTGGGGTTTCACATGGATGAATCCCCCAACTTTTCATGGGTCTAAGGTAGAATAGGACCTGCCAGATTTCGTTGATAAGATACAGAAAATTACCCAAATCATGGGTGTCACAGCTATAGAGAATGCTGATTTGGATCCCTATCAGCTGAAAGGGGTGGCTCATATTTGGTACAAATAGTGGAAGGAGGGAAGGCAAAATGGAGAAGGTTTGGTAGAATGCGACGAATTCATTATAGACTTTTTGTACAGGTTCTTTCCACAGGAATTAAGGGAACGTAAAGCTGCCGAGTTTAGGAACTGGAGATAGAACACCATGTCAATAGAGGAACATGCACTAAAGTTCATTCAACTATCACGATGTGCTCCAGAAATTGTTGCTGAACCGAGGACTAGCATGCTCAAGTTTGTTAATGGAGTCTCATATTTGGTACTCAAGGAATGCAGGACCGCCATGCTCATCAGAGATATAGACCTCTCCAGTCTATTCATTCATGCCCAACAAATAAAGGCAGAGAAGTTGAAGGACATAGAGAGGGAGAACAAATGGGCCAGAATCGGTCAGTTCAAGTGCTCCCAGCAGAGTTCAGGTAGTGATAATCGCCCCCAGCAGCAGCAGAGGCCTCCAACACCTTCCTTAGCTAGCGCTCTGTCCTATAGGCCTCTTAAGGATAAGAAGGGTGGAACATCATGCTCCCAGTCCCAGAGCCATGTCTTCAGCATCTGCAGTTTTCCAGCCTATCCTAAGTGTGGTAAGAATCACCGTAAGGAGTTCTCTCTGGTCAAAGAGGGTTGTTTTTGTTGTGGTTATCTAAATCATAGGTTTAGAGAGTGCCAATTTGTAGGACGGGGAAAGGCCCAGTCTTCTACATTCAGCATCCCCGACAGGTCACCCAACTCAACAGGGCACTGCTTCAGGTACATGTGGTGGTCAGCATCATAATTATTTCTACGCTCTATCTTTCAGGCAAGGATCAAGAGAACTCACCGGATGTGGTTATAGGTATGTTGCGCCTTATACATATCGATGTATATGATTTACTAGATCTAGGAGCCACACTTTCCTTTGTGACACCTTATATTGCAGTCTAGCTAGATATTAGTCCAGAAACACTCTCTTAACTATTTTTAGTCTCTACCTCAGTTGGTGAGACAATTAGAGCCAGTCAGGTATACAAAAATTATCCAGTCTCACTATTGTGTAAAGTTACTTCAGTCAATCTAGTAGAGCTAGACATGGTCGACTTTGACCTTATCCTTGGCACGAATTGGTTGCATTATCTTTATGCTTCAGTCGACTGTAGAATTGGGGCTATCAGGTTTCAATTTCCTAATGAACCTGTCTTAGAATGGAATGGTAGTACTTCAATGCCTAAGGGTCGTTTCATTTCGTACCTTAAGGCCAGAAAAATGATTGCAAAAGGGTACATCTACCACATGGTTAGGGTCAAAGATTCTAGTTCTGAGACCTCGACACTCCAGTTAATCCCATCGGTGAATGAGTTTCCTGATGTATTTTTTGAAAACCTCCCTAGAGATCCTCCCAAACGGGAAATAGACTTTGGTATAAATCTTTTTCCAGATACCCATCCCATCTCTATTCCTCCTTACAAAGTGGCTCCAATTGAGCTTATGGAATTGAAGGAACAACTGAAAGACCTTCTAGATAAGGGCTTCATTAGACCTAGTATCTCTTCATAGGATGCCCCAGTCTTATTCGCTCAAAAGAAAGATGGAACCGTCAGAATGTGTATCGACTACCATCAGCTAAAGAAAGTCACAATAAAGAACATATATCCTCTACCCAGGATTGATGACTTGTTCGAGCAGCTTCAAGGAGCTAGTTGTTTCTCCAAGATAGATCTCAGATCAGGATACCACCAGCTCAGGGTCAGGGAACTTGATATTCCGAAAATAGCCTTCAGAACTTGATATGGTCACTAAGAATTCGTTGTTATGTCTTTCGTACTAACCAATGCTCCTGCACCTTTTATGGACCTGATGAACAAGGTATCCAAGTCGTACCCTGACATGTTCTTCATCATTTTTATAGATGACATCTTTGTTTATTCCAGAACAGAGGAGGAACATGCAATCCATCTGAATAGTTTTACAAACTCTTAGGGGCCGCCAATTGTTCGCCAAGTTCAGCAAGTGTGAATTCTAGGTAAAATCGATTGCCTTTCTCGATAACGTGGTCTCCAGAGAGGGTATTCAGGTGTATCCCCAAAATATAGCAGCAGTTAAGGACTGACCAAGACCCACCTCTCTAACAGACATTAGGTATTTCTTGGGTCTAGTCGGCTATTACAGACGGTTTATTGAAGGATTCTCCTACATTTTCTCCCCTTTGACCAAACTAACTCAGAAAAAGGTGAAGTTTTAGTGGTCTGATGAATATGAGAAGAGTTCTCAGGAGTTGAAGACTCGAGTCACTATAGCTACAATGCTGGCTCTGCCAGAAGGTTCATACGGCCTTGTGATCTACTGTTACGCCTCTAGAATTGGTCGTAGTTGTGTTTTGATGCAACATGGAAAAATTATAGCTTATGCCCCTAGACAACACAAGGTTCATGAGAAGTACTATTCGACTCATGATCTTGAATTGGAAATAGTAGTGTTCACCTTGAAGATTTAGAGGCGTATCTTTATGGGGTTCATGTAGATATTTTCACTAATCACAAGCCTTCAGTCTGTGTTAAGTCAAAAGGATTTTAATTTTTGTCAGAGAAGATGGCTAGAGTTATTGAAGGATTATGATATTAGTGTGTTGTATCACCTAGGCAAGGCCAATGTAGTGGCTGATGCCCTCGACAGGATGTGTATGGTAAGTGTTGTGCATGTTGAAGAAGGTAAAAAGAAGCTGGCAAAGGATTTTCACATGTTTCCTCGGTTAGGAATACAGTTAGTCGATTCATCTGATGGCGGGTTTATAATGAAGAGTGGGTCAGAATCCTCACTGGTAGTAGAAGTTAAGTCAAAGCAGGATGAAGACCCCATTCTACTCAAGTTGAAGGAGGCAGTTCTAAGAAAAAAGGTGGAAGCTTTCTCCAAAGGGGGAGATGGTGTGCTCCGCTACCAGAGCAAATTGTGTGTTTCGGAGGTAGAAGATTTGAGGCAGTAGATACTAACAGAAGCCCACAAAACTAGATATTCTATCCAAACTGGTGCCACCAATATGTACCATGGTCTATTGAAAATCTACTAGTGGAATGGCATGAAGAAGGACATTACAGAATTTGTGTCTAAGTGTTAAAACTACCAATAGGCTAAAGTTGAACACCAAAGACCTGGGGGTATCAATTAGGATATCAGTATTCCTACTTGGAAGTGGGAAGAAGTGAATATGGACTTCATCACAGGTTTACCTTGTACTCACTGGCAAAATTACTCAATTTGGGTGGTCGTACACCGGATGACTAAGTCAGCTGATTTCCTACCAGTTAAGACTACAGATTCAGCAGAGGATTATGCTAGGCTAACATTCAGGAGTTATTTGGATTGCATGAAGTTCCCTTTTCTATCATCTTAAATAGGGGTACTCAGTTCACCTCACACTTCTGGAAGTCATTCTAGAAAGGACTTTGTACTCAGGTTAAGCTCAACACAACTTTCCACCCATAAATAGATGTTCGGGCCAAACAGACTATTTAGACTTTGGAAGATACGTCGACGGCATGCTTGATCGACTTCAAGAGTAGTTGGGATGGTCACCTACCCATCATCAAGTTTGCATAAAACAAAATTTAACACTGCAGTATTCTAATGGCCTTGTTCGGTGTATTATATGGTAGGAGGTGTAGATCTTATATAGGGTGGTTTGAGGTTGGTGAAGCTACCTTAATAGGTATGGATTCAGTGCATGAGACCATGCAAAGGTTCAAATTATCAGGGAATAGCTGAAAAAATCTCAAAGCCAATAAAAATCATATGTAGATGTGAGGAGAAGGGAGTTAGAGTTTGCGGTGGATGATTGGGTATACTTGAAAATATCACATATGAAGGGGGTGATGAGATTTAGGAAGAAAGGAAAGTTTAGTCCCAGGTATATCAGCCATCACCAAGTCCTAAGACCCATTGGCAATGTGGCTTTTGAGCTGGAGTTGCCTACAGAGTTAGCATTAGTGCACCCAGTCTTTCATGTGTCCATGTTAAAGAAATGCATTGGTGACTCGACCTCAATTTTTCCTCTAGAGAGTGTTGGTGAAAAGTAAAACCACTTGTCACGAACCGAACGTAGACCCGGATCGTAACACAGGATAAGGAACCCTGAGAGGTCCCAAGTCGACCCAGAGCACAAGCATACATCTAACTTCACTCACTTTAAGGGGAAGACTGAACATAAGGCATAGCAGAAACATACACATAACATAACATATCATAACATTCGGAGACACTGGACATATACATAAGTTGACTACTACATACCGTCTAAAAGCCTCTACATAAGATGGGTTGGTGAGACAGCACCCCCAACTAACCCGGCCAAATAGTTAAACATAAAATAACATAAATGTCTAGTCAAATAGTCCTCGGAACATGAGGACTCACCAATAAAGCTGAAAGTGAACTCTTAGATGGTCTAAGGATGAGGATGATCCTGAGAACCGAGTCTTGTATCATGAAATGATACAACTTACAAAGTATGCGGTCAGTACGTGGAATGTACCAAGTATGCAAGGTAAGTAAAACGGGCGTTTAAAATATATATAAAACTCATAAGTTATCATAAGAGTAGGACATCATGCTCATATCATAAATATCGTAACATAACATAAGGATCAAGGTTTTTAAACATTCATAATACAATCGTACTCATGATCATAAGAGAAAAGCTTTATTTAACATGACTTGAACCAAAATACATAATCATAAATATGCATAAATGATGAGGAACAGTGGGAGATTCTCTTAACCGACATACCCCGTATGAGCACACATGAAGCCCGACTTGTAACCCTAGTTAGGAGGGTGTCCGTACCTTATCAAGAATAGAACCATGAAAGTGTGGTATCACCATGAAAAGGCCAATCGGGTTGGGGAAAGTAAAAAAGGAGGTCCCAACATACCTATGGTGGCACGTAGCTTATGAGATCCGAGGAAGAACCTAGGTCCCGGACATACTCGGTGTTCGATACTACTCCCAAAATATATGTAGTGCTCGTAGTAATACATGCATGAATTCATGGGCTAGTTAAATTATGATAATAATAAACATTCTTGTACATACATGAACTATCCAAGACACAAGGCCCGTGAGTCGGCCAAAACATAATTCATGAATCATAGGTTTATGCAAACTTGAAACTCATACATATAACTTGTAAATCATCAAATCATGACGGGTAATTGGATAAATCTATATTTAAAATCATAAATCATTTTGGGCTTGTAAATATCATCAATTGCAGTGAAGATCATAAATCAATTCATTATAGATCTTACATAACGAGGCTTAATTTAGTAGAAATCAAAATCAATAATTTTATATGAAAAATAGTTGTAAAATCTGATCAAAATTCTTAAAATATGATGTAATTTTCCAATCATAACCATCCATTAGTAAATCATTAGATTTTCACAAAATTGAAGTCAAAACCCCATGAGATTTTTGATAGATTTTCATAGGTTAATAGAGAATGGGCATGGGTGTAAATGGAAACACCTATTCATAACCCTATATACCTGGGTAAGATCAGATTCTAAGGTTCCTTGATTGTCCAATGGAGGATTGATAGGAATAGCTTGAAGCTATGCTTTATCTCTCTCAAATTCTCTTAATTTGCATGCATGGGAATGGTTTATGCAAGTGGGACTTAACCTATCTTATCATGCCCAAAAAAGTACATAAAACGACATAATTTAGGGCCTTAGAGCATACAAAGGTCGAAAATACCCTTAATGAAATACGCATAAAATTTGGCACAAATCGACCCAATGGGTGTACTAACGAGTTGTTGGAAGCTACCACGACTCTTGGTATGGCCCGTCATATGCATTGCCCAGTCCCTAATCCCAGATTCATACCACGACTCGACAGGACGACTCTTCCTTTGATCCAACGGATCAAAGGGTCGATCATTGCTTGTCCCCCTGAAAACCCTAATGTTTTCCTTACAACGAGCCTCACCATGACTCATGGTTACTTCCAAAGAGTCGTGGTATCAATTCGTTAAGTCCACTAGAGATCTGACCACCTAGACAACGATTGGTGACAATAGATCGTCATAGCTCACCACGAGTCGTTGAATGACTCATTCCATCCCCCATGCTTAAGTCCAATACTCACCCACGATCACCAACGATGACTCCTTATTAAAGGAAACGAGTCATTATATCACTCATTGTATCCACTGCCACCAGGACTCCCAAAACCACGACTGCTAACAACGGCTCGTGGTTTCCAAGCACAAGTCATTACATCAATCGTCCTGTGACTTTTTTCTAGTTTTTCAGCCAACTTCAAATTTTGACCCCAGGTCTAATCTTAGGAATTTTTTGGGTATTACACCTCTCTTATAAAGAAGTTCTAGTTTATATCTTAGACTGTTATGTTCGTAAGTTGAGAAATAAGGAGATCTCTTCAATAAATGTCCTGTGGAGGAACTAGCTAGTTAAGGGAGCTATATAGGAAGTAGAAGCAGACATGATGGTTAGATACCCTCATATATTCCTTTCTAGCTCAATTTCAGCATCAGGTACTAAAGTTTATCCTTAATACTCTGTTCAGTACCATACTCATCAACTTTATTCATGTTTGAAATGTGCACCCTAGTTGCATAAGTCCAGTTATTATGTTTCACCTCAATTGTGAGTCAGTCACTCCTTTAGTAGTCAGTTTATAGCCCTCAATGAGGGATTTCAACACTTCTTCCCTAGTTTTTCAACTTAATTAGCCTTTATTCGAGGACGAATATTCCAAAGGGGGAGATGTTGTAATACCCCACAAATTCCTGAGACTAGCCTTTAGATTTAAAACTTGATCATTCAGAAAACTGGGAAAGAGATCTCAGTACGAGTCACAACACAACTCATATGATCATGGTACGTGCCATACCTGGACTCGTAATAGGAGGGTTGGAGGAAAGCAATAAGTGTGATTGGAGGAATCATGAGTGCATGTTACGACTCATACCAAGATGGTACAGATTGTACTGACCAATCTTGATAAGTTCAGAGAAATGATTAGGAAAATATAGGTAACCACAAGTTATGGTACGACTCGTAGGATGCATGTACGGATCGTAGGAGGTTTCCATGGAGAATTTCAAAGAAATGTTGTGGAGTAGGTTCCCTAACCACGTGTGGAGGTATGGGCCATAGGATCTTGGTATGAGTCGTACATTGAGTCGAACCACCTATCGGGCATAAATTTCAAAGCAGTTTCCAAGGGTATTTTGTTAACTTTCCATTATTTTAATGCCTAAGATACATTGTGTAGGGGGTTGAGGATTGACCGGTTCTCCTCCTCAATATCTCTCAAACTCTAAGAAAATAGTACGAAGAAACACAGGCATCTCAGAGCAAAAGCTAGGGTATTAAATTTTTCTTCTCAGATTTCTCAAGGTTTTTCTCAGGAATTCTACTTCAGGTATGTGGGGTTTCAACAAGGGAAATTATTTTACCCTTTGTTGCGCCCCACTAGTGTACGGGTCGTCCAAGTAATATAGTGGCTCTTTTTAAGAACCGGAATGTCGAACCCACAGGGACTGGACCAATTCAGCTAACTATCAAGCTTCAGTGTGATATTAAATACCGNATGTCGAACCCACAGGGACTGGACCAATTCAGCTAACTATCAAGTTCAAGTGTGATATTAAATGCCGCAAGTGTTGATTATAGAAGTTTTCGATAGATTTTAATTAAGTATAAATGTGGTCAACGAAATACTCTGAATTCAGTCAAGGAGCAACATAGAGTTAAAGCCGGATAATCATGCGATTCTACGATTTACCATGGTTTAAGTATGAAACTATCAATTGTCGTCTCACATAATTAGAATTGCATGTTCATGGTCTTCCGAACCTCTAAACACAACAAACTAGCCTTGCTACTACATTGTGAGCAAGGATGCTAATTCTAGTTCGTGGGCAATTAACTACGTGGATGTGGTTTATGGGGTTATGCCATTTATTAGAGTACTTTCGTACCTCCAATCATTTAAAAAAACTTAGCTTCACAACTACTTCTTCGAGTTGTGGAGTGACAAATCTAAGCCGGTGTCTTTCTCTCTTCCCATTTTATCAACCAAGCAAGGTATTAGGTATATTTCTATCCTAACCACAAAATCTTATCAAAAGACAAGAACTTGCTTCCTACATTCTTATGTTCTTCCCTAGGTTTTCTTTCTCAAGCATTTKCCTAAGTTTAAYGTGTGTGTTTTCATGGTGATCAATCATAAAAACAACCAATAATTAAGAATGCAAGACAAAACAACAATCAATAAGTTAATTCCAAAGCAAATTCGTAAAATCACACTCATAACTCATGGCTTCAACCCTAGAGGAAGGGTTCTAGCCATTCAAGTTCATAAAATTACAAGAAAACATTGTTAAGTAACATACTTACAAGAATTGGTAGAGGAGAAGATTAAATTGATGAACCCTAGGTGAGTTCTCCCACTTCTCCCTTCACTCCTAGGTGGTTTTTAAAAATAAAATCGTTACAAAATGATTTTAGGAGCTAAGGGACCTATTTATAGTAAATGAGAATTGTACAAAATTATGCCTATCCTGGAATGGCTCCATGTCACGGAGTATATCGCGAAGCACTGCCCCCGTGACACGGAGGTAACGCGGATGCACACTGGAAATCGCCTTAGGATGACAATAGGCCGAGGCTTGCCGCGATGGCGGGGGTGGCACGCTGCCTGTGCAGCTCGATGGCATGTGTGACACGGCGCTGGCGCGCAGGTCGCCTGGCGTGGCACGGCGTTGGCACGCAGGGTGCTTTCCTGCTTGCTGCCTTCCTCTCGCGCCTGGAATTGGCGTGGCACGGCGCTGGGCGCGGCACACGCACAGTGTGGCACGCTTCCTGTGGCGGCTAACCTTGCCAAGGCATGGTTCCTTGCCGATTATTATAATCCGCTTCCGACTCCATTCCTCTACTTCACCAACTCATAGATTAGTTCCTCAAATTCATTTTAAACCTACAAAAACAAGGACTAATCATGTTGGTTANCTACAAAAACAAGGACTAATCATGTTGGTTAGTACATAAATTCACATTTATATAAAATTACATGAAAATGTATATAAATAATTAGATAACCAAGACTAATTCGAGTTAAAAAGTAGCACTTGGGCATGCAATTATGCCCAAGATCATATATCATCCCATAGGAGCTCATGAAGGGACCCGTGAAGTCAATTCCCCAAACAACAAACAGTCCTACCTTAAGCACAAACTTGAGAGCCATATCTTGTCTTTGCGATATGGACCCTTACAGCTAGCATTGATGACACGATCTATCAAACATATTAGAATCATCGTAGATGGTAGGCCAATAATAACCACACTCTAATATCTTTGCAGCTGTACGGCTACTCCCATGATGCCCTCCTACTGGGGAGGCATGAAAGGCTCTTCAAATAGTCATCATCTCATTTTTGTGCACGCATTGCTTGATGATACTATCCGCACACATGTGAAATAAGTATTGCTCCTCCCAGATGTAGTGTTGCACTTTGTTAAGAGATTTATTTCTTTGGTAGGATTTGAGGCTCTCCAACACCACTCTTGTCACTATATAGTTAGCGTAGTCTGCATACGAAGGTGCCAAATTAGTATTCGTAGCTAGGATGCATTCTTCAGGAAAAGCATCATTAACCTCTAACTCTCCAATAGGCATTCCAACTTCTTCAAGGTGGGACAAATGATTTTCCACTTAATTTTCTGTATCCTTTCGGTCATTGACTTTAAAGTCAAATTCTTGTAGCAAAAGCACCAACTAAATCAGCCGAGGTTTTGTATCTTTCTTTTTCATCAAGTACCTCAAGGCGGCATGGTCGATGTAAACTACCACCTTTGACCCCAACAAGTATGACCTCAATTTTTTGAAGGAATAAACAATAACATGTAGCTCTTGTTCAGTGGCAGTGTAGTTATCTTGGGCTGCGTTTAGATTCTTGCTAGCATAGTAGATAGGATGCATAATCTTGTGATGTCGCTACCTTAATACCACTCCGATAGCCATTCTGCTAGCATCACACAAAGCTCGAATGTCAATGACTAATTGGGAGTAGTGATGATAGGAGCGATGCTCAACCGCTACTTCAACTCCTCAAATGCCTTCAAACACTTATCATGGAAAAAAAGAATTTGGCGTCCTTGTTAAGGAGTTTGCACAATGGTTGGGAAATTTTTTAGAAGTCCAGTGTCTAACCACTTAACAATCTTTTCTTAACCACCTCATGCATGGCTACATTTAGTCTCATTTGTTGCTCAATATTGGGAGAACTGCCTTCTTCTAGTATTAGTTTATGTTCACAAATGCTTGAATGGATTCCTCAAATATCAACTATAGCCCCATCCAAGAGATTTTCTATATTATTGAAACTTTTTGATCACTTTCTATACCAGCTCTTCAGTGAGAATTAAAGATATGATAACTGGAAAAATATCTTTCGACCATCAGAAATTGTAGCATAAATGGGCAGGCAATAATTTCAGCTCTAACTTTGGGGTCTCTTGAATGGAAAGTTTAGCTGGAGGAGTGGAGCGATTTTCAAGGTCAAGTAACAACATTCTTGGTTTATAAGAGTAATAGCCAAGCCCTTCAAGTGAGTTCACTGGTTCTCCATGTTCTTTCAAAATATCAATTAGATCATCAGTCCCTAGGATAGTAGCAAGAACTCCTTTTAAGTCACCATCCTCCATATCATATAACTTATCAAGCACAAATATGCATGCAAGTTCCTGGGCAATTTCATTCCCTTATCAACTTTGAATATGACTTCATCATCGTTCACTCAAAATTTGATCTCATTACATTCAGAATCCATCAAAGCCCTGCCTATAGCCAAGAATTATTGCTCCCCGAGCTAACACCCTGTACATCGAACAACAGTCAGACCACTTTCATAATATTAGCTTAGAATACAATAAACATTACAGAAGTAATAACTATATGGGCTCAATAAAATAAACTATAATTTATTAACTGAAACCAAAATCAATGTTATAAAGTAACATTATTGACTCAACTCTAACTCTATCTATAAAGCCTCTATAACTGAAGAAAGGTGCCAAGACATAGCTCCATGGCTACCTCAAGCTTAATAAAATAAAATACTTGATAAGATCGGGAGTCTTTGAAAGTAGGAGGTCTCACCAACAGTTGAATGATATAACATCCTACCGCTGTGTCTGCTGCTAATTCTGTCTACTTGAGTCTGCATCAAATTAAGATGCAGCGCCAAATGGAATCAGTACATGGAATGCACGATATGTAATAAGGACAAATGAAACAACAGGAAAGCAAGAGTATACAAACTGAAGAGTAAACTGACTAAAATAATATGATTGAAACTGAAGCTCTAAATGATGCGATCAACTCAATATAATCAATGAGTAAAAAATTTATGAAATAAGACTCTACATCAAAACAATCTCGGAAAAATACATAATAAATGCAAAGTTTTAACTTGGGTGGGAGTTTCTCATAACCTACACCATCATGACTGAACACATAATGCCCAATTGTGCCGCACAAGTTGGAAGAGGCACTTAAAGCCTTGCCAGGACAGAGAATGATCATAATTTTGGATCCATAACATCGAGTCCTTACCAGTAACTTATCTTTGAGGAGTCACTTGATCCAATGACATGATCCTATCCTGCCCTAACTAAGTAGTTCTGGGGCTTTAGAGTTTATTGAACTCTTCACCCACTCGGTGCTAAATAATAATATATCTTCATATACTTATGCCTATTTGAGGCATCCTAAAAACATATTTTATAAAGCATTTTAGCTATAGATATAATATATGTTTAAAATATCTTTGGAGTCTATCGCTCAAAACATTCTTTAAAACATGGAAGACCTCATGCTCCAAACATCTCTTTGAAAACTTGTGAGATCTATACTCAAAATCATCTTATGAGTTTCAAAAACAAGACTTCACTTTAGCTTTGAAAATCATTACCAAAATCACACTTTATTTCTCAAAATCTCTTTATGCATACTCTCTTTAGAATATGCTCAACTTGGTGAGAACAATGCATTTTCTTCAAAGCACAATGCTTTCAAAATAATGCCTTTCAAAATCATGATTTTTATTCAATTAGGTTCATGGGATAAGATACATGAACCAACCATCAATATATCAATTAATAATCAAGAGAGGATGATCAACAACTCAATAACATAGAATTATAACCAATAACCAAGGACATCAATAATCAACTGAATATGAAGAATTCAACTATGGAAATTCAACAAATATAGACAGGAAAGAAGACGGTTCAAGAATCTAGTCAAAACCCTAGTTTTAATCTCAATGAACTCTTGATAGATTTAGCACATAAGGATGATTAGAAATCCTCACTTTAGTTACCTTTCATACCTGAAAAATCAAACTTCGACTCAAGCTTGAAGAACCCTAGATTGGAGAAGACTTCCTAGCTTGCTTGATGAACTTGAGAGCTTATAATCTTAAATTCACGTTGTAGTGGAAGGAATAGGAGTTTAGACTAATTAACCCCTAAAACATACTCTATAGGAATTCCAAAACATTTTGGTTTAAGAGATAAAAATATACGAATTTACTAAAATACCCCTAGGAATTAGTTTGGAAATTTTGCCCATCGATGACAATGAACCATACAAAGGGTCATTGGTTATTACTATGACTCGCGGTGACCAGTGGTTATTTGCTGGACCAGATTTCAATCCTCTAAACTTCTCATCATGGGTGGTCAGTACAGGTCATTACTTGTCACAACTGGTCATTACATCCTCTCATGGTCATTGGTTCATGTTTCACAATTTCTGAATCTCATCCAACGGCTACACCGTATAACTCTTTACATGGTCCAAGGAGTCATCCTATGACTCATTTAGTCCAGAACATTTCTGCAGGGGAACCCATGACTCACGAACACGGGTCATCATGTCATACCATGGCTCGTATGATGAGTCATTCTAAGGGAAATTGCAGATTTTCTACTGGTTTCTACTTCACGTCTAGGATCTAATCTTAGAAACTTTTAAGGGTTGTTACAATATCTCCCCCTTGGAGGCATTCATCCTTGAATAAAGGTTAAGATGGACTAACAAGTGATCTAGCTAGAATTAACTAAACTAAACTAAACTGAATTTATGAAGTATGCAAACACACTAAGGACTTCAACATTAACTAATGGGACATACAATTGATAAGAATGATAAGCAAGGGGATTGTTACCTCAAGATGATGCAGGACTAGGAAGGAATAGGTGAGGATACTTGACCATCATATCTGCTTCAGCTCCCCAAGAAGCTCCTTCAAGTAGCTAATTCCTTCGTAGAACCTTCACAAAAGTAACCTCTTTGTTCCTTAGCTTATGTACCTGATGATCTAGAATCTCAACTAGTACATCCCTATATGACAGATTGTCCTTAACTCCTACACTCTCCTAAGAGACAATGACTAATGGGTCACCAACAAATTTATTAAGCATAGAGATGTGAAAAACTAGATGAACTGATGCAAGCTCGACTGACAACTCCAACTCATAAGCCACCTTGCAAACTATCCTCTAAATCTTATATGGACCAATATAGCAGGGACTAAGCATCCCTTTCTTCCCAAATCCCATAACATCCTTCATAGGTGAAACCTTCAAGTAAACCCAATCATCTACCTCAAACTCTAAGTCTCTACGCCTAATAACTGTGTAGGACATTCGACAACTCTGTGTAGTGTTTAACTTTTCTTGAATCATTTTAACATTTTCCATGGATTATTATACTAAGTCTAGTCCTATTAGCTTTGCTTCATCAACTTCAAACAAACCAATCAGAGATGTTGTCAAGACCCAAACATATGCTCAGCTCGAGACATGGGACAAAGAACCCCGAGAGGCTCCAAGTCGACTCATGGAATGAACATAACATCTAAGATCAACATTTTAAATGCTTAAATCTAACATATAACATAGCGGAAGTCTGAAAAATCTTATAACATCGAATAACTGAATACATAACACAGGATTGAAGCTGAATACATATTATGTTTGATAAGCCTCTACTACTGACAAGTTGATGGGACAAGACCCAACTAACTACTAAAGTCTGAAATTGAAAATATTGAAATACAACTGAAAAGAAGGGCCCTCGAAAGATGAGGACTTTCCAACTCTGACTGGGAGATGCTAACACTGATGATCTGGCTAATGGCGGGACTGAGTCTGAATATCTGAGCCTGTATCATCAAATGATACAGCATAGAGTATGTGATCAGTACATGGAATGTATCGAGTATGCAAGGTAAGTAAAACTACTAAGTAAAATTAGAGATCATGCATATCATAAACATTTCATCATAAGAGTTTGAGAGTAGGGCTTGCATCCTATTATCTGAAAACATGAATCAAACATAATTGAATATCATAACTGAATCAAATGACCCAAAGATAAAAACTGATAATCATAAGTAAAACTGAACATTGGGTCAAATCTGTTGAAACATAATATCTTAACTGATGAACATGCATAACTAAAATCATGAGGAACAATGGGAGACTCGTCATATAATCGACATTACCATGATAGAGCTTACGTGGTCCTGACTATTACACTCAAATGGGCATAGCCGTCCAAAGCCTTGCAAGGGCTAAGGACGCTACCATGATATCAATATCAAGTTGAAGGCCCATTTGGGGCAGGGGAAACTGACAAGGGAGGTCCCATATAATCTGAATATACCTACATTGGCACGTAGTTTTGAGGCATAAGGTTGACTGACCCTTAGCCTACTTGGTGCTAGACACTACTCCCAAAAATATGCATATGCTCCCCATCGTTTTTCAACGAAGCTGAACAATTGTCTAGTGACGAAGCTAAATCATAACATACATGCATAATCTGAAATCATAACATGAGGAGCCTTGGGCTCAAACCATACCACAAGCTGAAAATAGTGGGAGTCTAAACTCCAAAATCCATGTGGTAAGCTAACAATATGAAATTTAGATAAATCATGAAACATACTTGACCATATGGGCTTTCCTGTTACTTAAATATGCTTGACATAAAATTGATTATTCGAAAACATGGGTATAGTCATGGGTAATCTGAAATCATACTTTCATCATAAACATCTTATCATACTAAGAAGCATAGATCATAATCTCATCTCTTCATGAGCTTTCGTAGTTTGGCATCTTATTTGTAAAACTTTGACATCATAATTTGTAATTGAAAACATTATAAAACATTTCCATCAATCATAATTCAACATTAGAAATATGCATACAGAATACCCATGATAGATACTTAGAGAATTCATGTTACACCCCGTAAAAGTCAACGGTTAGTAGGCGTTTGCGCGGATTTGGGACAAGTAAGAAGAGCTTGATGCATGTGGGAATAGTCCTGAAAATGGGCTCTGACAGGACCAACGTGCATCGGGCCAGCACGACTTGCCAGGCTTGTTGGCGCCTTGGGAGGCACGGCGCGCCAGGCAGTGGGGTGCTACGAGGGGCGCGACGCAGNGGAGTGGCGCTTTGGGCGGCGTAGGGTGCCCTCCAGCCACCACCCATAATATATGTATAAGCCCTCCCTTCCTTGGAATTCATTTCCCAATTATATCATTTGGCCAAAGAGAGTATACTTTGAGGTTTTCGACGGTTTTTTATCCGATTACGCTATCAAACGCCGTCCAATCTCAAATTAACTTTAGGTATTGAATTTTAACCCTGCAGGGAGCATTATTATGGAGTTATTTTCTTGAAAGATGCCCGGAAAACTAGAACTCCACCAAATAGAAGTGGTTAGAATTGCTCCAAACTGACTCCCAAATGATCACAAACATCAATATAACAGTTACAACTAAAAAGAGCTGACGAATCCAAGTTGAAACTTATCGTTTATTCGGGAAACGACAGTCGAGGTATGTAAGGCTTAACCCTTGGCAAGTTATTCTCGTCGTACAGTATTACGACTCATGTTCTTGAATAGAAATAATGGTCCCATATGTTGTAGATAGTCTCTACAAATAGATTGTGATTAGACATGTTGTAATTAGTTGTTGCTGGTATGTAAAGATCAGATATGCTGTGATTAGCTTCTATTAGTAGATTACGGTTATATAAGTTCTAGTTAGCTGCTAGAAAACGTATATAGATTATACTATAGTATCCCTCGTCGAGAAGGAACCTGTTAAGTGTGATACGTGCTAGAAGCGTCGTAGAAACTCTTTTATTCTCCAGTTCATTATATTAGTAGGATTGTATGTTTTATTGCCAGGCCTAGACCTTAGAGGCTCGTGAATAGTTATCGGGCCTAAGCTAGTAAGTTGAACAACATAGGCACAGCTAGGCGGTTTAACTACCAGTTTGGCGCCTGTAGTATCAAGAAAGCACGCCTAGAGGCCATTGGCGTATCCTCACGCCCCAAGGTGAGAAATTTAGATAGGAAGGCCATGTTTTAGAGTCAGCAGCGTAGGGTTGTCTAGTGAAATAAGTGACAACCTGCCACCTAATTAGCTATTACTAGTGATTGTCAGTCCTAGTTGACTTAGCATTTATCATATTGGTCGCCCTAGAAGCCAGCCCAGTCGTCCAGGTCAAATAGACCTGTGGGTACCCTAAGGATGGGGACCTTATCAGCAGTTAGAGGCTGGGCAGCACCCCAGCAGGTTCTTATAAGATACTCAAGTATAGATTTCTGAAAGTGGAAAAGTCTATATAAACTTGTCTATAAGGTTAAGAATCACCCAAAGAAGTAATATAAGATCCGAGTAGACCAAGATGAGGTCTAAGGGACTAATACCACGTTAGTACAGTACTACCCATAGGCTAAGAATGTTGATAAGCTTCCTTGTGGGGGATTAGGGGTTGATCACTCATAAGCATGTTTGGCCAGTACCAGCCCTATAGTTGTTCTAAGCAGAGGAACTAAGTAGTTAGTCATCCGCGACCCCGAAGTTGTTTATGAGTTATAGTTGTCCATGAAGGACATTTAGAGTTATGTTCGACCACTCTAGATCTAGCCCGATCCAGTCTAGACCATTAGAGATCATGATCACTATCAGGATCCTCTGATCAGATACAGGTGTACAGTGTGCCTGTTAGCAACTTTGTAGAGTATCTTAGGGGCGAGCAGCGGTAGAGTTAGGCCCAAAACCCAGTTACGCCTTTTGAGTGGCTATATTGAGATTTTAGTACAACACCTTGGTTGGGGTTGCCCTCACTCAGGAGCCTTCCATGACCACCATAAGGTTACTAGCTGTGTCGTCGCTCGCCAGGGGCTAGATGACGTTGCTCCAAGGAACGGTATGCCATCTGTGAGGGATGAAGATGAGTTCTGAGGACCTTATACAGTCTATTCCGTGGTTGGACTACTTTTATGACATATCAGCACTACACCCCTGTTGAGCTTGGGGCCTGGGGTGTAGGTACCAGGAGTCCACTGGACTTAGACACAACTATAGATCAGGAGCTGAGTGGGCTCAGTTGCATATCCAGGGGACTGTTAGGTTGGCTATAGCACCAGTAGAGTCATAAAAACCTAGTTAGGGGTATATTATTGAAGTGTGCTCGCTAGGGCTTATGGGGGCCCGAGTGGGTTAGTCTGTGTTGATTGTACCTTCCAAGCTTATGAGAGCCAGGTTAGGTTCTTGTTTGTACTCTTGTCTGCTAGCTATAGCTTATGAAAATATGATTGTATAGTCGTAGCTCATGTACGTGTAGTATTTTGCTAGTTGGATACTACAAATAAGCCAGCTTACAGGTTAATCATTCTGACCCTTCTCTCAATTTATTTTTAGTCTTTAACAACTTATTGCCTTAAATATTCAGTACATATGGTACAGACGCCCATCCCCGGGTGCTGCATTACTTTCCTGCAGGTTTAGACAGAAAAAGTTCAGGCTCTTCAGTAGCAGCTGTTTAGAGTCAATAGTTTGGCCAGCTCCCTTCGTTTGGAGTTGCCAGTTTGTAGAGGTTACAGTCTTTTAGTTTTCTAGAATTTGGGGTAGGAAACGACCCTGTCCGGACCACTATTTTTATTCTTAGAGGCTTGCAAATTATAGTCGTCAGTCAGTTAGTTTTATGTTGGCCGTGTGGGGCTTTAATTAGTTATGCTTTGTATGTTAGCTGTGTAGGGCCTAGTATAGTAGCTTGTCTTCATTTTTGTTATAACTAGACAACATGGTGGTCTTGTTGGCCCGCATAGGATCCCTTTTATTTCCCGTTGTTGGTTAGCTGATTTTATTTATAGGTGGCTCCGGCCTTATCGATCAGAGACTGTGTTTACAACCGCGATATAGCTTGTTGTTTTCTTGAACTAAGTCGTAGTCTTGCACCAAATGTGCCTACGCCTAGCCAGGTCGGTCAGATTCCAATATGGCACTAGGTGCCAATCATGCCTCCAAAGGTGGGGCGAGACAATTCACAAAATGGGTTAAAACCCCATAAATTCATCAACTTAGAAATCACATGAAATTGGAGAGTAATTGGGCATGGGAGTGGATGTATACACCCATTCATAACCCTACATACCTTGGAAAATCTTATTTCACAACCCTCTTGAGAGCCCAATAGAATTTGGGGAAGAACTTGATGAATCTAAGCTTGATCACCTTTAGGAACTTCTAGGCTTGCATGCATGGAGGGGAATAGGATTAGAATGATTTAAACCCTCTTAAAACACACCTATATGAGCTTAAAATGACGTAGTTTAGGCCTTAGAAACTTAGGAATTATAGAAAAGCCCTTAGTTAATTTGCAGGAAAATACTCATTGCCAGTCCCAACGAGGGACTGCATGATTCGTCACCAACACCACAACTTGTGGTCTGCATTCATGGCCAACACTGGAAACTTATCTTCCAAGGGTCAGAACGAGGGAAACCACGAATCGTTGTGTACCCAACAACTCGTGGTGACAAAGTCATGGCCAACACTAATCTTGGGCATAATTAAGTGCTCAAGTGCTATTTTATAACTTAGGTTAGTCATGTTTGTCTATTTATACGCTTACATTCTCATGTGATTTTATGTAAATTTGAGTATGCACTAACCAACTTGATTAGTCCTTGTTTTGTAGGTGTAAAATGCATATGAGGGACTAAATAAGGATGGGTGAAGTGAAGAAATGGAGTAGGAAACGAGTTGCAAAAGTTGGTAAGAAAGCATGCCATGGCAAGGCTGGCCGCGCCAGGCAGCGTGCCACGCTGTGCGTGTGCCGCGCCACGCCAAGGCCATGCGTGAGATGAGGAAGCAATACCAGGGCGCCTGCGTGCCAGCGCCGTGCCACGTTAGGCACTTTTACTCGCCAAATCCGTGTCACACAGGCCATCGCGCAAGGGCAGCGCCGTGACATGTTGGCCATCGCGCCATGCCGCGGCCAAGCATCATTTTAATGCAATTTCCAGTGAGCCTACGCGTTACCTCCGTGGCACGGAGACAAATTGGTGCATTCAGCTCCGTGCCACGGAGCCATTCCATGACAGGCCATAATTTGCAAATTCACTATTTACTATAAATTAAATCCTTAGCTTCTAAAATCATTTGTCACGAAATATTTTCTGAAAACCATAGAGGAGCGAAGGGAGAAGTAAAGAACTCACCTAGAGTTCACCAATTTTACATTCTCTTTTACCTATTTTTTAAGTACAGTACTTTAACGATGTTTTTGAGTATTTGTATGAATATGAGTGGTTAAAACCCTTCCTCTAGGGTTGAGGCCACGTGATATGATTGTAATTGCATGAATTTG